>CAHIKZ030003510.1:67500-86689 GCA_903632075.3 Acanthosepion pharaonis
CAAGGCAGAATATGAATGAATGTAGAATGACATTTTTAGATAAATACAATATGATTGGAAAAAAATAAAATAAAATATATACTGTTTAAAAAATCTTCACAATTTAAAATGAATATTTTTAGGGTATAAAATTTTACGAAAAAAAAAAATTTTTGAAAATAAATTAAGAATTAAAAAAAATCATCACTTGGAAATAAAATAATTTGCCAAAGTAAATAAACAAATTTTTAATTTTGTTTATTTTAAATGTTACCTGTGGAAAATTTTATGTCTTTTTAATTTTAAAAAAAAATTTATTCCTTAAATTTTTAAACAACAAATCTTAATTTAAATGATTTTTAGAATATCGCAAAAGAATTTTATTCATAGATTTAACCATTTGACTGAAAAAAAATTCTTTGTAGATATTAGCCATTTTTCTCTTAAATTTTCAAGAGAATTTTTTTTTTTATTTGGTCCTTTAAAATTTTTTTTTTTGATTAAACCCAATTTTTAAAAAAAATATGGTTGTTTAATCTATTTATCCTTTTTTATTTATAATATCCCATTTTTTTTCACAGGAAAAAATTCCACAACCTGAGTCTAATTTAGCATTTTTATTATTTATTTTTATATATAATATATTTATGCAATTTCTAAAAACATTTTTCTATTTTTCTCAATTTATTTGTCTTTAAAAAATAAAAATTTAAATTCATCTTCTTGTTGGGAACAATTATTTCTATAAAATCAATTTATTAAATGATTTGCAATTTATATTCAAATTTTTTTTTATTTATTTATATTTATATTTATTTATAAATAATAAACCATATCCCATTTTTTCATATTTCAGGATAAATGAGATTTTTTTTATTTGTAATTATTTCAATCTAATATACAAAATATTAGATTTATTGTATAAGGGAATTTATTTGAAAAATTAGGCCGATGGTATTCACGAGATAAAATTTTATTTTTTCATTTTTAAATTAATTGGAATTTTTGCCTTAAAAAAAAAAACAAAATGAATTATATAAATTCTTTTTCTTGGTTTCTTTAATTTAAATTTTTTATTTTCAAGGGAAATTTTTCCATTAAAAATTTCTCATCCTAAACAGAATTCATTTGTCTTATTCAAAACTCTTTAAAATTGGAACAATAAAGGATTATCCACTGCCTCAATTGCGTCAATAAAATTAAAATTTAACATTTTGAAAATTGATATTTGAAAATTTGTTTTAGAAGTTTCTCGGGATCGAATTTAATAAAAGTACTATTACTAGATATTTATCGAATAAATCGAATGAAATTCAAAATCATACAAATTATTAAAAAAAATAATATAAATTTTTGAAAATTAAAAATTTTAATTTTTTTACAAAAAATATTTTATATAATAATTAATTGAAATTTATGTCAATGTTGAATTTTTTCTTGAAACAGATTCAAAAGGTAAAAATATTCAATAAACAATATATTTTAAAAGAATTAAAATCTTTAAAATACTATTTAAAAAAAAATAAAAATTTCATGTAAAGAAATTAATTTTAAAAATTGCAATTAAAATGGAAAAGAAAATTATTTGAAGGCATTACATATTTTTTTATATTTTTATTTTAATTATGGATTAAAAGAAAAATTTACGTTTATTTTTAATAATAATTTTTCAAAAAAAATGTAAGAATATAAAAATTTTTTTTATTAGAAAATCTTGAAAAACATCATAAAAAATAAAGAAAAAAAAATTTATTTAAAATCCTTTCAATGAATACGGATTTTTTTTTTATTAATTTATTTAATTAAAGATTTCAGTTCTCGGTGTTTTATAGAAAAAATTTTTTCCAGTTTTTATGTTTGAGTCCAATATGTTGGAATAAAATTAATAAAGATGACAAAGTAGACCAGGCTAAAATAGGATTTTTGAAATTAAATAGAATGACAATTTTTTTTTAAATTTTGAAAGAAAACATTTAAAAGTTTATTTACACAAACGAAATGTTCCCAAGCTTTCAATATTATTTTTTTATTTGTTTTGTAAGAAAAAAATCAGAAACGACACTTTGCTTGATTATGACAATTTTTAAAAATACACAGGCGAAGAATATTATTGAATAATTAATTTCAAAAATCTTTGATTTATATGAAATTGAATAGGTTTTTTTTTCAAAATGAAAAAGGTTAAAGCCTTATCGAAAGAGATTATGCAAAAAATTTCAGGTTTTTTCGATTGTAGATCTTTATATCAAAAACAGTAATGATTTAATCTGACAAAGACAAAAATAAAATAAATGAAAGTAACAAAAAAGGATTTTTAAAGGAAAATTTTTGTTTTTTTGAAAAAGACGTTAGGAAGGTTAAATTCCTGGAAAAATGGGGACAAAAGTGAGGGGGTTAATGTAATAAAACAGCGATTGACATTATAAGAATTTTTGTTTTAAAATGATATATCATTCTAAGCATATAAAAAGGAAAAACCACGAAAGGGATCTGATATGTTTATGACGAAGAAAAATTAAATATTTGACTTTAGATGAAATGGAAAATTTAATTAAGGAAAAAATTTTTTTGAAAACGAAAAAATTTAAACATGGAAAAGATATGAAAATTTTGGAAAAAAACATGCAGGTAAAAAAATGTCAAACTAAAAAGTCCATCACTGTTTATCTTTATATTAAAATATTAAATTATACAAAAAAAAAAACAAAATCCTGATGTTGAAAAGATGTCCAAATGAAAAAACAAGAAATAAGATTTAAAAAACCGAAATATTTTTATTCATGCATGATGAACGAACAACAAACGATAAATATTTTTTAAAAGAAAATATCTTTCATAACCTCTTTGAAGTTAGAAAAGATAAACTTATTTTTTTTTTACATTAATGTCATAGGACAATATAACTATAATATCATATTTTTATAGATTTATATATATTGTTTATGATGTTTAGAAAATTGAAAAGAATTAGTTAATTTTATATTCAGATTAGAATTTGGTTGATTCGATATATATTATAAATCTTTTAATATTTCTAATTATTTCACACCGGAATATATATTATATTGATGACTCAAAATATCTTTATATTTGCTACGAAAAAAATGATGTGTTTTTTTTTAAAATATATATATATAAGAATATATATATAATATATATATGTATATATATATATATATATATATATATTATATATATATATATATATATATATTGAACAAAAAAAAATTAAAAATTAAAAATCTTTAGACACACTGGGTTGTAGATTAATATTCTTTCGTTTTTTTTATTATTATTCCATTTAGATTCCTCGACTAGTTTTCGACCAAAATGGCCATCATCGGGAGGAGAAATATTTCTGCTTGCTGGTAGCAGTAAACTACAGAAATGAATGTCTTGATGGAGAAAATGAACTTTTTGTCTGTAGTTTTCATTTGTTTTTTTTTTTTTTTTTTATTTTTTAACATGAATCTTTTAACATTCCTTGTGTTGGTCAAACAGTCTCTTTTAAGTTGTTATTTGAGATAAGAGCTGGATGGATCCATGCTTATTCTGAATTCTCTGGTCAGTTTGATAGTTTTATTGGTTCCTGGAAAGGGGATGTGTCTCTGTTTATATATATATACATATATTTGGTTCTTAGTTATTCCATGATATGTGAGTGATGTGTATTGTGCTTTTAAATTTTTAACATTCATATATATATGGTAATGTGTATGTATAAGTGTTTCAAAATTTTGCATGTCTGTCTTTTTATTAAATATGGGTAGGTTATATTTATTTTGTTATATCAACTATCTATATTGTTATTAAATATATATATAGGAAAGAGATATTTTTAGGTTGTATCCACTTATTCACATGGTTTATAAAAGAATATTGTTATTATCTATATTTATTATCTTTTAAAGTGAATTTGGCATAGGGTTAAAAAGAAAATTAAAAGGCGGATTTTTTTGTATCTATAATTGTAAAATTTTCATTTCTTGATATTAATTCGACTAATTCGCATTTCGAGAAATTAAATTTATGAAATTTTAAATACATTCGATTTTCCTTTTAATTGTTTCTGAAAAAATAGTGTGAAGATGAAAAATGAAAAACTAAAAAGACTTACCAACAGTTTCAAAATTTTGGTAGATTTTGTTTTATAGATTTTATTTTGCCAAATAAAATTTATATTTTTATCATTTATATGAACTTCTTTTTTGTTTTCGTTTGTTTTTCGTTATTTTTATTAAGTTGTCATTGGATAGAAGCTAGCCAATAAGGATTCATTTTACATTTTGCAAAATATGGTTCATTGATTTTTGCTTCAATTCAGTAGAAATTATTTCATAGAATTTTGCATATATATAAAAAAAAGAAGCCAAAATTTTTAACGACATTATTATTATTTAATACAGATTTAAATATAATTCATATAATATATATATTATATATATATATAAAATTTATAAGCACGAAAAATATTATATTATATATATATTTAGATATATGTTAAAATGAAGTATATTTATTATATAAATTATATATTAAAATAAACTTAATTATACCTCATTTTTTTTTTTATTATAGATTACAGAAATGAAGGGAATATTATGTATTATATATAAAAGAATCAGAGAAAAATACAAGAAAAATTAATCATCTGAAAAAAATTTTCTCTTTTCAAATAAAAAATATTATTTATATTTCAGTAAAATGCAATATTATATAAATAAAATTATTATCATTATTTTGAGAAACAATTTTGTAAAATGAGTAAATTTTAAATTGAAATATTTTTATATAAATTAAATAAAAAAAATAAATTTATAATATTTATTTTTTATATTAAGAACTAACATATATATATATTTAACAATCGAAATTAAATTAAAACTGAAAAAACAAAAATTTGCATATAATTGTTTCAGCCAGAGATCTTACAAACGTTTGTTTTTAAAGTAATCATACACAAGAATTTTCAAATTAAAATTAATAACTTTATTTTATTTTTTTTTTTTTCAAAATTTTTAAAATTATACATATATATATATATATAATATCAATATCAATATATATATATATATATATATTATTTTTAAAAAGTGAAATAACAAACATTATATTATATTTGTTTTATACTTGTGAAATTTTTTGGTAATTTTCAGAAATGCAACATTCAATCAAAATTAATATCCATCAGTTATAATTTCAATACAAACGACCAGGCATATTTTTTGAAAAGTCACATGTTCATAAATTTTGAAAGTTTGTTTTTGGAAAAACTAGAAATACCTTTTTTACTTTTAGCTTTTGTTTGAATGTAATGGAGGAAAGATGAATCAATCCGAAATTTATTTTTTAATTACCATTGTTTTTTTATAAAATGAAGTCTTTTAAATGAGTTTTATATATATTTTAAACCATAAAATAAATATATATATACATATATATATATATACAATATATAGTAAAGTTTATATTAATATCCTATACGGCAGTGAAAATACAATTTTGAAAAAGGACGAAGAAAACTACGACAAATTAACTGATTTTCAGAAATTAGTTTAGATTACCATAGTTTGAGAACGCGTAATCAAAATTGAAAACTTAAAAAAAATTTAAAATTTAAATATTTTTTATAGATTGTATTTAAATCATATTTTGAATTTTGATTTTTAAATAAACTTATATTCTTTGGAATATTAAGGCAATAGTTTAGACATGATATACCTGTGAATATTTTTCATACAGAAAGGTTTTTTTGGATTTAAAATGGAAAAATTTCATATAATTCCAAGATGGGAAAACAATAAAAGTCCATCCTGAAGTAACACAGCACATAAAAATGAAAAACGAGAAAAATAACTGGAAAAAAAATTGGATTTAATTATACAATTGTTTGATATTAAATATAAATTGAATGGCACCATGCTGATATTAAAATGAATTTAATATTTAGCATAGGAAAAGTTTAAATTTATTTTTAAATTTGACGATAATAAAGTCCAGAGTGTGATTTGAAATTGTGAACTTCAATTTTTTGAAAGATAAATAAATTTAACACCTATAATATCTTAACAGATGAAAAATATCTGCACTTTTATACAAATTGGAAAAAAATGCCTTCCTTTCAACAGCAAAATGAATTAAGGCATTCCAGAAATTGGTTGAATAAAATGGAAGAAAATCTGATATATTTCCGAGATTTTATTATTTCATCGTTCGGAATGTTGTACACTTTTATTCAATGTTGGATGACGTTAAATAAACGTTTAATTCGCCGAAAAAAATTCAGATGATCCTTTTATTTTAAAACCAATTTTTATTTAGTCCTTTTTATAGATTATTCTATTACAGCCTTTGGTTGAATTTTGAAAGTGATATAAAATTTCTATAGTTGTCTATTAAAAAAAAAAAAAAAATTATTACCATGGTGTTAGTTTTTTTTTTTTTTTTTTTGAACATCGGTAGTCTTCCTCACTATGTTCGGTTAATAGTTCAATCTGAAATCATCATAATCTTTTGAGAGTTAAAGTTTTCGTTTGACAACCATTGTCAGTGGTTTTGAGTTCGATCCGGATAGTGATCAATTTTTAAAAACTCTTGACTTAATGATTAAACTTTTTACCCTTTCATTTAAACACTTCAGAAAAACAAAAAACCTTTTTTAAATTTTAAAATATTTTCTTGATATCCGTTTATCTGTTTTTATTTGTTCAAAATGTCCATTGTATTTTTTTTGTGTTCCATATTTATGAATAGCCATATGAAGTTGAACTGAAATAAAAAAATTTTTGTAATTTAATTAAATATTGTAAAAAAAAAAAAAAAATCAATTCCATCATAAAGATTTACAAAGAAAATATTAATTTTTGGCGAAATTTCCAATATAAAAATTTTAATAATTATTAAATGTTATTTAAATTTTATATTCATTGGTTTGAATTTAAATATCTGTTAAAAACGATTTTATTTAATGTAAAATTTTTAACTTATTTTTATTCAAAAATTTAGAATTTATCTATCTGATTAATTGCCAAAAATTATCTTATTTTCTGTCGTTATTAATATTCAATTAGGAATGTTATTTATTTACATAGTTTAGTTCTGTTTGACAAAAACATTTTTTTCCATTCAAATTTCAAATCTATTTTCTGAATTGAATGATCTATATATAAAAAAAGTTTTGTAATTATGTTGTATGGATTCTGGACATTTGTGCAATGCAAAAAAACCTATTCAACAAGAAGATTAATTTTTTGTAATTGTATTCCTTGAATAGATTTGACAAAGAAATAATAAACTCTTTATGCTAAAAAATCAATTTTTTGTTTAACAAATTGACTTTTTACAAACACGAGTTTCATCAAACCACATACCCCCATCCTTTTATCAATCAGGTGCGTTCATGTCTATATTTTGAAATTTCTGAAATTTATTTTTAAAAAATTCATGTAGTTTAAAAAGATCCACAAGCAACAAAATTGACAAAAAATAATGGATTTTAATTAAATTTACACAAGAATATATTTAAATACAAATATTTAATGTTTGTATATCAATATTTAAAAAATTTTATTTAAATTTTATGTAACGATTAAAAAAAAATTTTAATAATAATGGAAAAGCATTCAATCAATTTTAGTTTGTTTAAACTTCAAAAAACTTGGATAAATGTTGATTTTGATCAAAAACATTATCTATAAAAAGATATTTATGGTTGGATTTTAAATCATTGACAATTTTAATTTTATAAATAAAATTGTTTTTTTTTAAATAATTTTAATTTTAATATTTGTATGATAAACAAATTGATAAAATTATTGAAATTTTAGAATAGAAAAAATCTGGTCTTAAATAATTTTTTTAAAAAATTTAAAATGATAATTCATCGTCGTTACAATATATTTATTTAAATATATTTATGTTCTATAGTTCTACTTTAAATAATATTAGAAAAGATGAAATATTTTTATTTAGTTGGTTTCATATATCATTAAAAATGAAATTTAAAATTTTATTTGCAAATAAACATTCTAATAAATCCTGTTTTAAAAAAATTTTTCAGTTCGAGAAAAAGCAAATATAAAATAGTGTAAATATTTATGTTGGTTAAATTAAAAAAAAATATCAAAAAAAAAAAAAATTTCTATGAAGAATAATATAAATGTAAGATTGCCGAAGGAGAGCAATTGAAATTTGTTTAAAATATTACCAAATTTGGTTTGTATGAAAAAGAAATTTTTAAAAAAAATCTATAGAAATTATTTTTTTTTCCAAAATGATGTAAATTTCTATATTTTAAACAATATTGCAAATTTGACAAAACACATTTTTTGGATTATTTATTAAGACATTATTTATTTTTACTGAATTTCATAAATATAAGTTCATGTATCAATAAAAGATATACAGATACTTTATAAATAAATAGATTTTAAATCTTCTTTTTGTAAGCTATTTCTGCATGCATATAAGATATTTTATTTCAATAAATCATTTATTATATACTAGCAGTAGAGCCCGGCGTTGCCGGGGATGTAACAGTAAGAGATAGATCAAGTATCGACCATCATAAAGACTGAAAAAATAAAATTGACAAAGATTATTGTTTAAGGTTGACGGACACGCATGTCTTAATTAATTTTTTTTTTTTTTTTTTTTACGAATTGGTCAAACCAAACTCAAACAAAAACATTGTTTTCAATCGTTATGAGTCTATCGATTGAATAGAATTTTATTATAAACAATTGTCTTGTAAATGGAATTTTTTAAAGCATTCTGAATGTAAAAATAAAAAAAAAGTGTGCAAGACAATAAGAAACACTACCTGCAAAAAAAAAAAAGTGAAGTTTTGTTGAAATCGGTTGAAAAATGTAGGAAATCCGATCCCATATATAAAAAACACACACACACACACAAACAACCTGGGTTTTATAATAAGTATAACTCGATATGAGTTGTCCCCTTTCATTCTGGCGACAGAATGCCTGTTAATCGTGTTTTCAAATTGATTTCGTGCAAAAACAATTGTGTTTTTTCCATTTTTGGCGCTGTCAGAACCACCGCAAAGGTAATTTTACGCAGTCCTGTGAAGTTTTGTTGAAATCGGTTGAAAATGTAGGAAATCCGATCCAATATATAAACGTACAGACACACACACACACACACTGCGTTTTATAATAATAAGAATATAACAAATTTATCGGTTTTATATATCAATAAATTATACATTGAAACATAAAAAGAATTTTAAAAGAAATCGGTCTAAATTGATTAAAAAATAATTTTCTTATTGATAAGACAATATAAGGCTGGAATTTGATAAATAATTTACAAAATAAATAAAAGTTATTGAACAATATATTTTAATAAATAACATTTGAAAACAATTGTCTTAATCAACAATTTTTTTGGCTCTGTTTACAAAAACCTTCTAAAATCAACGAAATCTATCCATTTAATTGGCTCACTATACAAATATAAAACAGTTGCGGTTTCTAATCATATTTTCAAATTTTGAAAAATTAATAAGTAAAATTTTTATATATGAAAATGACGTAAATAAAAAATACATTTTCCAAACTTGACCCATTTGCTGCGTTAAATTTAAAGTTTTTTTAATCTTTCTTTTTTTAATTCATTTACAAATTTTATTTCCTTTTTCCCTTTTAACACAAAAATTATAAAATTTTTTTATTTTAAAAATTGATGAGATTTTAGTTAATTTGAAAAACATTTTTTTAATTTTTTAAAAAAAATCTCTTGTTGAAAATTTCTGATTTGTCCACTATAATAAATTCTGGATTAATTTTTAAAATATTTTTATATATTTCTTTAAATTGTTGTTTTGGTTTTTTTTTGAAAAAAAATTATTTCTTTTATAAAAATTTCAAATAATTTTGCGATATCATATGTTTAAATGTTTTATTAAAATGAAATAAATAAATCATTATTAAATAATATATACATCAAAATTTGAATTTCATCCAAAAAAAACAAAATTTGAAATTAAAATTGGCAACAATTTTCAACATAAACTTTGTTAATAATAAATCAATAATAGGCAAAAAAGGAACGTTTATAAATTAATTTAATTTTGCAGGTCAACAATATATATATTGATAAAAGAACTTTTATATACAACTTATATATAAAAAATTATACTACATTAAAAAATATTTTCCATGTGAATAAGAATTTTTTGAGAAATTTCCTTTATAACCATTTATTATAATATAAAAAAAAAGGAGATTCCACAAATTAAAAATTTTAAAAAAATTTTGTTTAAAATTAATTTTATGGAAAAAAAAATATTTCTAATTTATTTCTATTTTATGAAAGATTTTTATAAACACACTATTACTATATATTTTGAAATTTACAATTTAAAATACATTCTAAACAATGGATATAATATAAATCTGATATATATTATTCTAAACAACTTTGTTTTAGAATAAAAATTTATTCTATCATCTTCTAATCCTGAAATCAAAAAGAGGCTTTTTTTAATATCTTTATTGAAAATAAATTATTTCATTCATAAAAAAATAAAAAAATCAAATTATATTCCTATGAATTTGGAGATGCGATTTATAGGGAAATTTGAAAACTGTGGATGCCTTTTATTAGTAGACAATTATAATTTAATGATAATGTCTTATATTTATTTTATCAATTTTATCTCTTGAGATTTTATTATTATTTATGGGTTGATAATATTAAACTTAACATTTATAGATTATATATAAAATTAAATTATGTCTGACTTTTTTGATATATTTATATAATTATACAGAAAAGTTGATTTGTAATAAAGACATTTATATATGGATATTATATAATATGTTTATTTAATTATATATATTTTTATATTTCTATAAAAAATAATTATTTATGTATAAATTTTGTATATCAAATATTCACAAAAACAATTTCAATAATTTGCATTATATATAAATTTTTCTGTATTTTACGTATGATAAGTTGATTTTTTCATACAATGTTTAAAAGTCCTTTGCCAAGGATTGAATCTCCAAGATGAACGGAAACGTTTTTTATGCTGATTTTAACTTTAATTTTTATTCTTTTAAATGAAGTAGCGTTCTTCTCTTATGGTAACAGGCAATTTTAAAAAAAAAAATTAACTTTAAATTTTGTAACATTTTAACATTTTTAAAACAATTACCTTTACAAAATAAAAACATACTTTTTTATCTTTTAAAACAAAGTAGACAAATATGAAAAAAATTATTTTTTACATTAATGCATAAAAATGTTGGACATGCAAAAAAGGTTCTTTTTAATGGTTCTTTCATACTGAAAATAATTTGAAGAAATAGTTCTTTGATGAAATTGTGTTTTATTTGGTTTCGATTTCTTATAATTTTAATTGAATTTTTATTTTAAAATTAAATTTTGTTATGATGGTTAAAAAACCGACCCTTTCTGACGTCCAACTTTATAGATTTTAAGTTCCTAGTTTATGTGAACTTAAATTTTCAGTTTTCAAATTAATATCCTTTATTGTTTCTGAATTTATTTCAACATTACATATTCACCCAAATCCAGTTGTTCAAATCCGAAATTTTTTTATATATTGATGTAAATTGTATATTTAAAAAGAAAATAAAATATTGATGCATCTTTTATTTTTGTTTTATTTTCAAGATTTCTTCACATTATTCTGTTCTTTCTTTTATATATTAAAAATATATATATATGTTATTTATATTGTTTGCGAAAAATGATTTATTTAAATACAACTGACATTTGTTAAGAAAACAACTTAAAAATCCTTTTTTTTTTTCATTTATGAATAAAGGAAAGTTTGAACGAATAAATTGAACATTATATAAAACCAAATATTTGAGAAGGAAAATATTATCTTCCGAGATAAGAACAATTCAAATTGTTTTCTTTATTATATTGCTATATTTCAAAACTTTATAAATTGAATATCTTTATTTTTAAAAAAATGTGTATATATTTTCATAAAATATGTAAAAAATAAAATATAGATAACAATTATTATTGCCCCAAATTTTATATATAAATTTATATTTTCCACAAATATAGAACTTCTATTAAAATAAATATTTTATATATGAATTTTTTATATTTATATATATTTCAATTTTTATATAAAAAAGAAACAAATTAAGTTTATAATGAAATTTTTTTTGTTATAATGAATTTTCTGAAAAAAATTTTCAATAATGGTAACTTTTGCACAATTCACACAAATGTTTGTAAATATAATATTAAAGAAAATATATATATTATATATATATATAAATATATATATATATATATATATATATATATACAAGGTATATAAATAAAAAAATCTACAAAAATGGAATTGGTAAAATGAAATTAAAGTCGTGATTAATGCTTCCAATTTTTAAAATTTTATTGGAATAAAAAAAATATTAAAATATATATATATTTATAATATATATATATATATAAATATATATATATATAAATAAAAAAATGCGGTGAAAATATATGATACCTATAAAATTTTAAATAAAACAAATAATATAAAAATAGGATTGAAAGTCCACATTGGACGAAAAGCGTCAGCAATAAAAGTTTCCTATTGTCATTTTACCAGATAAATTCATATATCTAAGTGTTATATATATATATAGAAAATAGATATATATGTAATATATATATATATATATTATATATATATATAATCAGCCGGTATAAAGACTTCTAAACAGATAGAAGACTTACTTTTATTATTTTGAATGTTTACTTTGCAGTCATGGATTTAATTTTTTATTTATTCGCTAAAATTTAAATTTGGATATTGACAAGAACAGATAAGAAAGATTCCATATAAAATGAACTTCAGTCAGTTTACAAGATTTTGGTTGTTGAAATTTTTTCCGGTTGATAATTTACGTTGTCACTGATTTTTGTCACATTTTCAGCTTTTTGTCTTCAACATTTGAATATTCAAACGAAGGTTGGATGAATGTTGAGGATAGACAGGCCTGGGATAGATGTTTATATATAAATTATTGTATATAGTCAATGACTTCATTCAGTATTCCAAAAAACTACCAGAACTTTGTTTAAATCTTTAGGTGAATTTTATTTTTCCACACACAACATTCAGAGTAAACACATCAAAATATCTGCAAAATACATGTAATTATATATTTTGCCACAAAACCAAGAGATACCATCAACGAGATCTTATTGAAAGATGCAATCAAACTGACATTTAGCAATAGATTGCAGGTCACAATTGATTTTTTTGTAAAAAACGTTTGACGAATTTAACAAAATTCTAGTTTAATATAATGATGAATTCTGCCATTTATTTTAAACTAAAAGAAAATAAAGAATAGATGATAAATTTTTATGCAATTGAGCTAAAAACACATGCCTCGATTTATATTCAAGTGCATAATAGCAGTTAAAGACTAAACTTTTTTTTAAAAAAAGGCAAAACAATATCTTTTTTTTAATCATTTATTAAAAAAAATATATTTTTTTATGCATATTTCCTGTATATATATATATATATATGTATATATATATATAATGTTGTTATATAACAATTTATACAAAAAATATATTATATTATATATGTTCATATCCAAGAATGGCAGATAGGAAATTTATATATTTTTTTAGTATGTACAATATGTACGAATCAAATATTTATACTATACTAAATATATATCTATATATATGTTATTTCCCTTATATATAAATATTTTATTAATTTAAAAAATATAAGCATCTTTATGGTAAGACTGATGGATATTATATTTTCCTATTTTCTATATATTCGGACCCAGGAACCGGTATTTAAATATATATATATATATGATACCGATTACATCTGGCGAAGTATATATATATATATATATATTGATAACACCATGATTTGATATTTGGAATTAATAAATGTTTTTTAGTTAGATAGGTTTATTATGTCCTGATAAGCATCCTGGCGTGAATTGTTCTCACAAAGATGAAGACGTAACTCGAAGATATAGGGACATAGAGCAGATAGTTCTGATTAGGAAATCTGGAGCAAAGGGAATGTTTATAGAAAACATCTGACATTCAGAAATTATTTTCAAAAAAAAATATATATGTCTGGGAAAAGCAAGGTGTAATGTGTCCCACAGGAGGGTGTGGAGAGAATGAGATGACTTTGGTGAGGAAAAGGACCATATAAAACCGAATACAAATAGCACTTACAATGGCGTTGGCGCTTGTAAACAAATGAATTGAAGATTATAGAATGGTAGAAACATTGAGCGGAAAATAGTTCTAGAAATTTACACTAAGAAAATGAACAAAATATCTATAAAAAAAAACTTACGATCATATATATATATTTCAACGGTAAATTATATTACCTACAGAATCTCTGGATCTATTGTCTAATTACATCATGAAAATCATATCTTATTTTAAAGAATATATATATCAAAACCCACAAAATATGAATGGTTGATTAAAAAGTTGTAAATATTCTGAATGATCCTTCGGAATCGGCACAGAATATCAAATAATTAGCGGTATTTTTAAGCAAATTAGTGATATGAATTTCAGGAAATAATGAACTTGGTTTTTGATCTTAGTCTTCGAAAAATTTGGTTATAATAGCTGAAAACTTTGACTTTTTTGTTAAACATAAAAATCTTAGGGGTCGTAATTTGAGGGATGTTTTTTTTTAATTGTTATAATTTGGGTAATTTTGTATCGAGCTTGTTTTTTAAAACAGAAATGAATAAAGTAATCCTGATTATTTTTCCATTTACAATATATTTTCAGGCATAGTGTCACATATCACTTGTGACTCAGGGAGGCTCTCTCTCTAGAACTCTCTATATATATCTAGGTTCTCGCCAGGAAGATTTCATCTCCTCAATGGCCAATATACTATAAAAATCTAAAAACGCCACCAACATGTTCTCTAAATATATCATCAACCATATATATATACCTGAAGATATATATAAATATATAAATATCCTTATATATATATCGGTATATATGCCAAGCAGTAAGATGAAATTCCCAACGGAATTCAAATGATCCGTTGTAAGGTTTCTTTTCTTTCATTATAAATAGGTGAGGCTGAATGAATTATGGTGCAGTCGGCAAAATCAAACGCAAAAAGCGCATATCACAAATTAAAATATAAGATGGAAACTTATTTACAGTCTGACTCCGAATAATCAATTGCGAAGTGATATTTTTCTCGGACAAACCTTAAGACCAGAAAAAGGTTTCTCTCTTCTCTTCTCCAGCAAATATATATATATATATATAGTTATATATATCTATATTATTCTTTGTGTGTGTGTTTTATGAAATGAAGTTGAAAACAATAACACTCTGTCAATCGTTTGCCATATTCAACAAAGAACTCAATACCTAAACACAATCCTAGTGGTATTTTTCTCATATTCTTTCTGCATGGTTGTAATGGTGCATACATAAAACACACATAACTTTGCTTCCACACAAAAATCCATAACATAGAAATAAATAAAGAAGTTTCGTTTTTAAACTTCATGTTGTTTTTTTATTCGCATGCAATTATTTGTGTTTTTTTTGTGTTTTTTGTGTATCATGCCGTGACAAAAATTATTGTCTGATACTTATAATCATTATAATATTGTAATCCCTCTGCTATGTCATTTATTCAGCCGATTTAAAAAATTCGATTAACGAACCTTCAACCGAATATAACAAACCGGGGGATAATGATATAATTTCTGCCTCAAGGGAAGACTCATTCATAGATTAATGGGGAATTTTCGGAACGTTTTAATATTAAATATATATATATATTTTATATGTCATATAACACTCGTTGCCACCAAACCGGTGATCTCCTTATTCGTTGTCCTTTTTTCAATTTATTCGTCTATCTATCTATCTATCTATCTATAGATCTATCTATCTATCTGTTCAATGCATTGGTTTCCCTTTTATATCGAATATCTGTGGTTTATTTAAGATTTTGTAATAAAAACATAATAGTAATCGTATAATCTCTGAATAGTGAGTAACCCCTGAATAAATAGCGTATATATAGAATATATAAATAGCGATTTATCAGCCATCAAACTATACATTTATTTTTATAACTATTTTCATCTATATACGGATATTGGATCAAAACAGTTATATATATTTTATATATATATATATATATATATATATATATATATATATATTCGTTTTAATATACTGATATTATTTTTAAACATGCCTTTTTATATTTATTTAATCTTTTTTTATGAAAAATTAAATTGATTTTTTGAAGGATGGTATTTTCTGTTTTTGAAAATATTTTTTGCCACAATATTTTAAAAACAATAAAATTGATGATTTTATTTTAATATTTGAATTTCTTGAATTAAATGAATGATACATCAGTGTTCTATAATTTTAAGTTTCTAACAACGATATAAAATTCTTGCCAGCCAACAGATTATGAGGAGGAAAAAAAATCTCAAAACTTCGTCTAAATATATATATATATATATATATATATATATATATATATATATTTATATTAAATCAAGATCTTGACTATTCTTTTTTATCATACTATTGACATTTTTCTTGACTGGTTGTTTAATGCTTCGGATCTCTTGTCCAGAATATATATATATATATATATATACCTATATATATATTTCAAACTGAGGTCATATTACTTTTTTTAAAAATTAATATATCTATCAGATGACATTATTCCATATATTAAGTAACTCTTCGAGCTTTAAATTTAACATACTCCCAAATAGAAATAGAATATATATATATGTTTTATATGTGGGAACCATTGTTCTTTGTGAAAACGCATAATGGATCTCGTCAAACATATCGGCTATCATTCCTCATCAAATTTCATATTATCACTTTTTTAGATATTTCATAAACATATATATAAGCTCTGGAATTCTGTTAAACCACCTTGTTTGATCTTTTAGAAAGCCAATGCCTTTTTCCTTTAACGCTGCTAAAATTGAACGGTATATTTTTAAACGACCGTTTGGTCTTGGAATTTCAGGGGAGAACATCAAGATATGAGTGGAAAAGTCAACGCGTCACTTTTTTTTTAAAATCTTTACTTCGTTCTTTTATTATTTTTGCAAATACTACCGACTTGTTACCAAAATACCGTCATATTTAAAAATATATTTATATATATATGAGAAATACACAGAGAGATAGAGACTTCTAACAGACAGGACACTGGCATCCCGTTTTCTCCCTTTCACTGTTGAAACTATGTAAATTAGCCATCTCTTCTTTCAATAACTTCATGTCTCGCACCTCTCGCCTGTATTTAACTTTATCATTATTCCATAAACATTGAGCTATTTCCTCCAATTATTCAAATGTAATGTCAATCGACATCTCAGTTGCCTTGATCTGTCCACTATCCTTCTCCTCATCCTTTCCTCTATCACCCACATTTGATCTTGCTCCAAATCTTCTGTAGGGATACCCGTCCTAGTGGCTTTCCGGCATGCTTGGGTGAACGTTTAATAATTATATATATATATATATATATATATACAGAAGGAAGTAGAATTTGTATAATCAAAACAACAAGGATACATTATATATGCTTATATAAATGGTATAACATGTATGCGAACCTATCTACATATTTAATTTGTATTCCTATGGGAAGTATATATATTTTCTCAGGCGTCCAAAGCCGGTAGGTGTTGTTAATACTGTTTAGAGCATTTACTATATAAATTTTAAAATATTTTTAAATATATCAACAAGCACACACACTCACACACACACACATGGCTGCATATATATATATATATATATATATATATATGTATTTCAAATAGTATTAAAAAATAGGATGTGAATAGTATTAAAAGGATATGTATATATCGAATAGTAGAGAAATATATATCGAAAAGTATTAAAAAAATGACTATATATATATGTGTTTGTGTGTGTGAAGAATATTGAAATCAACAATAGGCTGCTCATCATACTATTAGTAACAGTCTGTCGCCTCTGAGTGCTGACGATAAGTCTAAAAATATTTATTTCTTTTCTTGATATTATTAATTTATCCCATAAATATAACGCACCTTTAAACTATGTTTTTTCATATATATATTATATATATATATATATATATATATATATATGAAACTTATTTCAAAGACTGGTAAACCAGTTCTGTAAAAACACGTAAGTTCTATCGTTGAACATATTCTGTATATATATCTATCACAGTCTGTTCTTTATAGCCTTTTTTTCGATCAACTTATGGCGTCATTCATAAATTGTCGCCATTTTATATTATTCATCGCGCATGCGCGTTTTTATTTGGTTTTGACGTATTCATATTATTTAGGGTCCATTTAGACTGAATAAAAGAGTACAATAACGCAGTTTAATGAATCTTTGTGCGAAAAATGCACTGATTTATTTTCATTTGATCAAATGAACAGATTTGAATGTTAATTTGTGGGAAGAGGGACACACAAACACACACATATACATATACATCATGGTGTTTGTACCTGACGATTGATGGAGTATATATATATCCATTCATATATATATATACACATGGCCTGACGATTGCGCAATAATAAGACATAGACAGTGAAATGTCAACTTCTATGTTCCTTTATATATATATGGTATGATGATTGCATTTGAAGTATAAAACAGTCTGTCGCCCTTCGTGATGTTGACTTCATGTTCACTTTATATTTACATACGCTTCCATCTCTATATTGAGCACTTTATCCCATACAAATAATAGACCTTAAACTTAGATTTCTTCTTATATATATATATATATATATATATATATATATATATATATATATATATATATGTATGTATGTATGTGTATGTAAAAGTGTATAAAATTGTAAGAAGAAGGTTTTTAAACCATTAAAGTAAGTCTAAAGTGAAAATACGATGAAAAGGGCAAATAAGCATGACGTTCAAGAGGTACGAAGAGATGCATAATCAGGTGCATGGGCGCACAACTTTGCAACAATGAAAAGTGCATATATAAAAGGAAATTCGAGAAGTATAAAAAGTCAATTGCTAATAACTCCTAATGAGAGAAGGATTGATTCCTGGAGGGCTCGACTACGAAACTCTAGAGTTGGAATACAGTGATAACACCAATAGTAGAACCTTTTTACTTGCA
>CAHIKZ030003511.1:0-103964 GCA_903632075.3 Acanthosepion pharaonis
ATAATATATATAATAGCAAAATAGATTTCATATGAAAAATGAGTTTGCTGTATTTGTAATTTGTATTAATTCAGTATTTTCGGTTGGGTTATGTTAACATTTTGTGCCAAACAAGAAGAGAGATGTTATTATTACATTAAAAATTTATTGTTTAAATTCAATAAATTTTATTCTTGAATTTGAAATTTCATAAAATATCAGAAATATATATTAACTGCTTAATTTCATTTAATTAATATAATCATTTTTATAATTACAGTTTGCAATCATGATTAAGTTATTCCCTTCACAAATTAATTAAACTGATTTAAAAAGCTTACTGATGATACTGAAGAGACTGTTGGGTCTTTACTGGGAGAGGGAAGATTGCTTGCTTGTGTTCTTGAAGACTGATTATATGCTTGACTCCTTCTACAGGCTTGGGAAGGATTTCTCCTTCAAGCAGTGGTTGAATAAATCCACTAGGATTGGGGATAAGTCTGGGTTAATATTCTTAAGGACAACTACTGGAATTTTGTCTGGCCAGTGGCTTTCTTAGGTTTGAGGATTTTGATAAGTCTAGAGACTTCTCATACTGCTATGATATATATATATATATATATATATATATATATATATATATAGAGAGAGAGAGAGAGAGCAGATAGACTAAGAATCCACCATACTTTAGCATTTACATTTTTTTTAGAAAAGTGTCAATACAGCAAAATTCCAGTTATGATTATACATTTAAGATACATTGATGTATTCAGAGAGATATATTTAATAAAAGGTTAATTTTAAAGAATTTTTAAGATTTTTAAAAAATTTTTTTTATATATACTTGAGAACTATCTTAAAAGAAGTATATTCTAGTGTAATTAAATCATTTTTATATATATTATTTTGAATCCAAAATATAATACTTATTATATTGAATGGGCAATAAAACATGGCAATATTAAAGTTAAAAAATCAAGGAATTAAATAGATGTTATATGTAACATTATACATTTATAAAATAATGATTGTAATACATAGATTTTGTTATGAAAAATTCTATTAACTATATTTTAACATAAACATTATACAATATTTACAAATTACTGTTCATTCATTATGCTGATTTAGAAGATCATTATTTTTAGGAAACTTAATAATGTGCAGCTTTTCATGTAGATACAGAAGACATGGTCATTTAAGGGCTTACAAATTCTGTTTTTTTAATATTTTTCATTTTACTGTGAGAGTTTGGTGATTTCTTTTAAATACAAAAATATTTGGAGAGGAGTTTTCAGTTATGGTATGCATCGTTGTTAAAAGAAGTATGTTGATACCATCTTAGTTTAAAAGAGTTTTTTGTGCTACAAATATAAAAATTTTTAATGACTGGGTTTTCAGTAGATGAAATAGTGCATTGGTAAACAATAAATTCAGTAAGACATCTACTTTGCAATAGACAATTTATGGGATTTTTACAATTACATAATTTATTATCAATATTATTTTTTTCTCCTTTGGAATTACTATTATTATTTAGGTTTAAGTGTTTATTTAAAATTTTATTATTATGCTTTTTTATAATTTTTTTCTAGATTTTTAGTACAATAACTTAATTTAATCATATTTTTATTGAAAATCTTGCTTAGAGGATTATTACATGGAAAATGATTCTCAATCAAAGCAAGAAACTTTTGCCCTAACTTAGTGCTAACCATTTAATTAAATGGGGGGGGTGTACCAAATGATTTTTCTATTTCTATTTTTGCTGCTATCATTATTATCTTTTCTATATTTAATATCAGGGCATTTATATCCTCTATTTTTTAAAGCATTATTATAAAAATTGCAGTGTTTATAAAATATATCTTTATTGGAAGAATTAATACTAATTCTATATTCTATGGATGAGGGTATGTGTTTTATTATAGATGGAGAGTAATTAGATTTTGAGTGGATATATAATGGATTAGTATTTATTTTAAGCATTACATCAAGGAGGTTTACCTTTTTTAAATTTGTATTTATAGTAACTTTTAGGTTTAAGCTTTTAAACTCTCTGTGTATTAATTTTCTAATTTAATTACTTTAAAAGTTAGTGGAATTCTTCACAACCATAAGGCCATCATCCCTATATAATCTTATATCCTCTATACTGATATCATGGTGGGCAGTAAGATTGTATAAAATAAATAATCCAACAAGATCAGAAGACTCTGCAGAGTCCAATGATCCCATTGTAATGTCAAAATGGTCTCTTGAGATATTTTTCATCCACTGTTCCTTGTTATGGATAAGAACTGATATTTTTTGCATTCATAATAATATTCCATTCATTCTTCAATCATGTGTGTGATATATATATTTATAAAAATCTATGGCAAAATTTTTTCATGTGACATGTTTTGTGCTTTATTTATAATTTCAGCATTCTTTCTTCATGTGAATGTGTAGACACATCAATGTAAACATCAGTTTTTTTGATAAAGTCCTAAAGGACAAAATGTGCCACAGAAGAATTTTTACACTTTGTCATAGATTTTTATAAAATATATATATATATATAATTTAAAGTTATTTTGTAAGAAATGGAATTCATAAAAATGACAAGAGGAGAAAAAAGCTTCTGATAAATGCCAACTTCTGCATTGTAGATAAATAGGAAGATGATGGAAGATCTTGATTATGTTGACACAAAGAAAGTTCAGTGAAATTTCCAGGGATGAAATGTCCATAAACCAAATATTGTTTGTTCTCTGTTTGGCAACATGAAAAAAGATTGGAGATGACAGATTTGAATTTTTATGATTTCAATCTTATGAAACTCAGATTGCAGGATCTGTAACACATTTAAAGAAATGAGTTTTAAGCATCTGCTATATGGCAGTCATTATTCAGAAGCCAATTCTCTTCTAGAAACAAATCAAAATTTTCTAGAAATAAAAAAATTTCAGCCTTAAACAAAAGTTTTCTGATGAGACTTTAACACTGGGTTCTGTAAATTTTTTTTTTTTAGAAATACATCTGTAAGATTACTGTGGCCACATCATCAATGATGTTGCCCTGGGATCATTAGGAGATTCAGGTTTATCCAACATGAGACTCCTTCACACAGGTAACCCTGCTGGTGGTGATCAAATACCAACATGTGACTGCACAACAAGCCATGTAAAAATAGCTTTAAAAGAGATTTTGGAACTCTGACAAACCGCAGATCAGCTTTCCTCCAATTAAATTCGCCCACAGACATTCTGCCCCCATCAGAATGGGAGAATCCAAAAAATAGGTTTCCTCAATCCTTAAATGGAGTGGATGACCCCTGCAGGGGAATTTTGGTGCATAGAATGATCAACAACAGGTAAGTTTTTGTAAATATATTATGAAAATAAAAATGTGATATTGTAAGATGCAACATATATTTTAGGAAGGTTAAAGAAAATATCAGCTATTATACCTTGTAAAAAATACTGATTCAAAACATGGAATGATGAAAATAAATTTCAGAATTTAAAATTAGATTTAATAGTAATTTTTTCTTTCCTTTTCTGAGAGATAAAAATAAATATCAGGGGACTACACAGTTTAATTAAAATAGAAAGCATTTTTGAAAATCCCACTGAAAATTTTTTAGACAAATGATATTCATTTTTTTAAATAAGGATACTCTACTGAATACAGTGTGGAATAATGAAAATAGATCATCTCATAGCTTTAGGTAATGGTTACCCTAGCTATTAACTCACATTCTTTCCAAGATGAGAATTAGTGTGAGTTCTGACCCTTCAATAACTGAATATTTGAAATGAGTGCCTGATCAAGATAGATGGCGCTGCTGACAAATTTGCATGTTAATTGTGTTACTAGGCCATTGACCAATCATAGCTGACCTCTTGTTAAACTCATAGGTACATAAGCTTCACACTAATGTTACTGAACTTTTGACTCTCGGTAGTATATTTTAGAATTAGGGTTGGCAACACAAACACACAAACATATATATATCTATAAGACTGGAGGATTCAATATTTACTGTTTATAATTTAATGAAGGCTAAAATAGGCTTGAAGGTCATCAGTAATTGATGAACACTCAAAGTAGTTTGCTTAATCAACATCATTATCTGAACAAAAATTGGCTCTTATTGATGGAAGTACATATATGTAAATAATTGCTAGAATTAAATGATAAAAAGGACACAACAAGATGGCAGATAGATTTACCAAACACAAATAAATTAAAAAGAAGCATCTTAAATGCAAAAAGAAAAGGAGGAAAGGCAATGAAAAACAGAGACTGAGAAAAAGTTATGTGGAAAAGAGAATAGTTGTAATTTTACTTCTTTTTCCCCCTATAATTCAGTAATTAGAGCAGAAAAGATGATGTACAACACATACAAAGAAATCATACTGCAAATGTTTAACAGCAATGTTAATCTGATTGGAAATCAATCCAACTAGATAAATAAATCTATTCTGAAAAGGAAGATAAGATATACAAAGTTCATATTGCACTTCTCTAAGAAATGAGGGTTTGCTTGCCTTTAACTGATGCCTTCTTTTTCCCATATATTGTGACTGTCTATTTTTTTAGACTTCAGTGTAAACTGAACCTGTGTCTATCGTTTTAAGTTCTATTCTAATAGTTTATTCTCTTGTACTTCTCAATTGTGGAACTCCATTCTGGCTTCTTGTTTTCCTGTCAACTATGATCTTCAAAAAATTAAATCCCTTATCAATAGCTATCTTTTATCTTTCTGGATCATGTTTTTTTTTTTTTTTGTTCTTCCTCCTCACTAACATCTTATTTTCTTTCAGTAATCCCATCTTCTAGTAATCCCTTGTTTCTTAGTGGCATTTTTTTGCCTTGGTGTGAAATAATTAAAAAAACTTTAGTGTAAACCAGACCTGTGCCTACCATTTTGACTCTGGTATAAACAAGGTCTATGTTTGTCTTTTAAAAATCTATTCTGTATCTAACTATTTTATTCAATTGTATACCAAAATTATTTCTACATATTGATAAATTCATAGTGATTTAGGAATATGTACTTGAAAAACAAGGTGGATAAAATAAGTAAAGGTTTATTGTAAAAAACCAGTACAATAAGAATAAAGGTAACAGTTATCCACAAGATTGTCGCAAGTCAATCCAGTAGTGAGTGCTACTATTGGAAGGTCGGTAGTTCTCATGTAAGTCTGAGTTGTACTCAACAGATCCCAGCTAGTATATTTAGCTACCCCGCCACGAGGTTTGCATGTGGCACAAGGCTGGTTTAACATGGGTTCTCTGAGCCCATAGCCCATTACATCAGTTTGTTAAGGAAAATTCAATTATCTACAGCTATATATGATATATATTGTTGGATTACAGCTCCATGATAATAAACACAGGTGTCAACATATTTGAAAAGCTCTTCCTTCCTTTGATTTTGTCATGGCAATATATGTTTCCTTTTGCGCCAATAGATATGAAGCATGTAAGTACTTTAGAGACACAGGCTGAAGATTGTATTAAACTGTTCATAACTTCAACTTCATTTCCTTACTTACCTTTCTGTAACATGTCTTGTTAAAACATTTATTAATTGTTTATCTGAATTCCATTTTTTTCTGTCCTTTATTTTTAGCCAGACTCACATGAGTTTCCCAAATATAGTTTGCCAGACAATGTACCAGGAGGCATGAAAATGATAATACTTTTGATTTCCATAATTATTTATTTAAAAAGATTTATAACATAATAATCCCTTTTGTTTGAAATGGGAATGTTCTTTTTTGTGATACTGAAATTAACTCTATCCAAAAGTATCAAAGAATAGAATAGACAGTGCTCGACAGTAATAGAGTTCATTAAATTTATAAACACACACACACACACACAAACACACACTCAAACACACACATATATATATAGTCTCTTTTCATTTTAAAATTTTATAAATGCAAAATTTCTCTCTCTTGAACACATATATATATAGTTATTTATTTTTAAAATTGTTTATAAAGATGTGTGCCAAAATTTCCAGCATTTTTTATTAAAAAATAAAAAGTCAGTTTTCAACTGTGTATCTGATATCTAATTTTCAAAAAAGCAGACTCTGGGAACTTTTGTGCATACCTCATATACTGAATTTATACATGGAGGTAACATAAGATGCTTATGAGTTAGACATAGGATACGTCTCAAGGCTACAATATCTGTTCAGTACACTGAAGAGAAAGAAAAGAATATGTTTGAATAAAGGAGCCGTATAATGTAACAGACAATTCTATCACTTTTATTTTGAGATGAACTCCCAGTTCCAATGATTATGGATGTCAAAGAAAAGAAGTCTATTTCAGGCTTTATTAAAACCATTTTTTTTTGAAAAGATTATGATGACTCCAGTTGTCAATAAAGGTCCAAATTTGAATTTTCAGTCACTATTTTATATGGTGATGGGAAATCTGAAATAAGTAGGCTTTAACTGAACTGCCAGAGTTAATTCCTGTATTTATTGCCTATTGAACAACCAGGTTAATCAACATAAGCTTTACAATAAAAAGCTGATCCTGGTTTAGAAAGGCTTTATTAACAACATCTGATTTTTTCAATAGACTTTCAAGACAAAACAAAATCTGGTTTTATTGCATGACAATAGCATAAACCAGAAAATATTTCATTAGTTATAAAAAATATAGTAAACACACATTAGTAGAAATTGGTAAATAGTTTTGAGCTTTAGAAAAGAAAATGTCATTTTGGTAAGGTGATCTTTGAAATAAAACTGGTATTCAAAAATGTATGCAATGTTTGCCATTTATATATAGCAGTTCTTCATATTGATCTATTTCAGTCTGTTCATCTCTTTATCTATCAGTATATTCAACTATCTATTGATCAATCTCAGTCTGTTCATCATTCTGTCTATCTATCTCAGTCTGTTCATCATCATTCTATCTATCTGTCTGTTCATCATTCTATGTATCTCAGTTTGTTCATCATCATTCTATCTATCTACCTCAGTCTGTCCATCATCATTCCATCTATTTATCTCAGTTTGTTCATCATCATTCTATCTATCTATCTATCTATGTTCATCATCAATCTATCTATCTATCTATCTATCTATCTATCTATCTCAGTTTGTTCATCATCATTCTATCTATCTCTGTTCCTCTTTCTATCTAGCTCATTTTGTTCTTCATGTCTCTATCTCACTCTGTTCATCATCTATCAATTTTACATTCAATTATCAATCTATATATGTATCTATGAATCTCTGTGCATCTACATCTTTTATGAAATATCAAAATGGAAACATCCAATATATCTCAAATGTTCTTGTGAATAATTTACAAACAATTTTCATACATTGTTAATTAACAAATACCTAACTATCTAAATTTAAGCATTCATGTAAGCTATATTAATGTGTTTTTGCTTTCTCTGTTCACGTATATATTTACTGACAGTTTAAATCAAAGTTCTGATGAATACATATATATGAATCCTCAGATATAATTTCATATACATGTATAGATTCAATTCTTTGTCTTTTTTTATATATATATATATATATATATACACAAACAGATTACATCATATATATATATATATATATATATATATATATATATATGATGTCAAGGAAAATAAACATGTTGTTAACATTGAATATATTTTTTCAAATTTTCTATCTTAGATATTGAGCATTTTTACCATATAAATATAGTTTATTTTAAAATCTTATAAATATATATATATATATATATATATAAAAATAATATTTTTATTTTTATTTTTTAAAAATTTCAGTGATTAAGAAAAAACAGTAGATAATAATATTATAATTATTTTTATTAAAAAAATCAAAATTTAAATTTTCTGTAAAAGGAATATATTATATTTCAGATCATAAATAAAATTTTATATTTAATTATAAGAATAAATTCAAAATATGGCTCCATTCCATTTTGCAATTGACAATTCAGGCAAAAAGACAAAAGTCAATTAAATAGAATGGAAAAACAGCCTAAACCAATGCCTAGAATTGAAGATTTGTTAAATTTTATTTTTACATCGGCATAAAATCTAAAACTGATATTTTTTTATTGAATAAATATATGAAAATTAGGAAACAATATATTTCTTCAAGATAATATATATATATATATATATATATATATATATTTCAAAGTATATAATCAAAAAATCCAAAAATCTTTAACCTTAAAATAACTATTCTTAAAAGAGTGCTCAATTTAAAGCACATAATAACAATTTAATTATTTTTTTTAAAAAAATTTTAAAATATTTATAAAATAAATATTATAAAAATAATTCCACTATTCCAACAAACAAAAAATTCTTATCAAGGATGATAAAATATTAAAGATAAAATAAATGGTTTTAATTGTTAAAGATTAATTAATTTTTTGACACTAAAAAAAAATTGTTTCATTAACAAGGTTAGAATATTTTTTTTCAACAACATTATAAAAAAGATTCAAAAATTTGACAATAGAAATCATGTTAAATAGCTATTAATGGAAATGAAAAAATATACATTTTTTTAAAAAAAATTTAAACTTTTTTCAATAAAATAAAATCCAAATTTAATCACTATTAAGTTTAAAAAACAAAAAATTAAATTTAAAAAAAAATATATGTTTATTCAATTTAATTTTTATAAAAAAAATAAAAATTAAAATATTTTTTATTTTTTTTTATTTATTAAATTTGAAAAATCGTCAAAGAAACAATTTTAATTATTAGAAACAATATTTTTCTATTATGTCAATTTTTTAATAGAAATTTTAGGTTATTATATTAACAAATGAAGAAAATAAAATTTGTTTTTTGCATCTTCAAAATATTTTTTGACTTTAATGAAAGCACATTTTTTAATACAACATTTATTTTTACAAGTATCACATTGATTTTTTATCTTGAATTTTTATGAAAAAAAACAAAAATTAAGGAAAAAAATAATAATATTTGAAGATTAAATTTAAAATGTTTTCACTGATGTTCTTACGAACAATAATTTGACAGAACATTTTTTTTCAAGAAATAAAAGGAAATTTAAAAAAATAATATAATTTTTTTATTCTTTTCCTGGTCAGTAAATGTTTTATTTAAAATACTTTTTAATTTGTAATTTTTTAAATTCAAAAAACACACAATTTTTATTAATTTATTATTTGAATTACTATTTTACAATATTAATTATTTTTACAATATTAATTATTTATTCTTTAGATTACTATTTTATAATATTGAAATAATTTTGTATTGTTAATTAATTTGAAAATTTATATTTATATATATATAAATATTTTTATAAAAATTATGTGTGTCTTTGTTTTTGTTTATAAAAATTTTAATTTTTATTTGTTTTTGAAATAATTATTTTTTTTTAAGCCAAAAAATAACTTATCAAATTTATTTGAAAATTACAATTTAAATTTATTCATTTGAAAAAATATTTTCAACATTTTTTCTTATTTGATCATCAGGGTCAATTTACAAATAAAAAAAAAAAAATATTCAATTTTTTTCGAAATTATATTATTCATCTGAAATTAAATTTTTTAGGAATAAAGTAAAAAAATTAATGTTTAGATATTTAAATATTAATAAATTTAACAAAAAACGTATTATAAAACAAGGTTATTGAAATGTCTAAATATCTTTAAAAAAAATAAATTCTCTTTTAAAACTATTAATTAAAACCTATTTTAAAAGGTCTACTTAACGACAAAAATTTTGTAAGCCCAATAATTAAATTTTATTAATTCCATTTTAATTTTTTAATATAGGTAGCTTCAAAAGACATTTTCTTATGTTTATTATTTTCATGGAAAAGTATATATGTATTTTCAACCAGATTATCCTTAATTGTAAATGTGGACAGGCATGTTGTTGTAATATATATATATATATATATATATATAAAAATATTTTTGATTTCCATATGTGTAGGAATAAGTAATTTTATTTTTGTTTTTGTTAGGTGTGTTTTTAGTAAATTTAAGTATTTCTTTACAGTAACTCCCAAAAATTGCTAAAAAATTAGCATACCATGGCAAAAACATGCTTGCAATGTAATAAAAACATAGTTTTATCATCAAAATCTTTGTCATTATTAAGAGGAAGGATCAAAGTATTTTTTGAATATTTAATTAAATTTTTTACTCCTTTTTAGAAACATTCAAAATTTTGATTAAAAAAAATTTTTTTTTTATGTCAGCTGTTAATTTTCTCTCAACTTTTAGCATAGCAAATTTTAGCCTCTTTTTTTGCAGTGACAGACACATTAATTTGGAAATTCTTGAAAAAAAAAAATAATTGTTGGATTTTAATGAAATTTTCAGGACTTATTCACAAATGAGTTTGAAAAAATTTTTTAGAAAATTTAGAAAAAAAAATTTTTTTTTTTTTTTTTACATGTGTTTCATCACCTTACTTAATTTTATGAAAACTTGAGAAATTCAATGTAATAATAATTTTATGACTATATTAGTTAAAAGCAGAATTTTTTGAAGAATTTAAAAATTAGCAAATTTTTTTGGCAAAATCAGACCCCATCTTACAGAAAATCTGTTCTGAATTGAAAAAAAAAAACAGCAATAAAACTAAGACATTATTTAATTAGAAAGCTTTTAATTGCTTTTTTATGAATAATGTACATTAATTAAAGACAATATTGTTTGAAAGAAAAAAATTTTGATAAAAAATGAATTTTTACAAGATTTGTTTTCATTTTTTTTACAATTTTAAATTGAATAATTTATAAAATTTTTAAATCTTTTAAAATTCATTTTTTTAATGTGATAACTCTTAAAAATATTTTTATTAGGTAAAACTATATTTACTAATCATATATTGTAAAACTTATTACAATCTAATGACCTCTGAATATTTTAAAAAGAATTTCAATTTTTTTTGTATGTGTATATATGTGCAGAATTTCTAAGTATGGATGTTCAAACCTATAACATTATTATTATTATTAAAAGGTCATATGTTTTAAGGGTTGTCACCCTTATGGAAAAGAACACTCATATAAACTTTATCATCTGCTGCACCATACTTAACTGTGAAGATGTTCAGCGGTCATTCAGCTGTCAAATCAATTAACACAGAAAAACAAGACCCAGTGATTAAGAAATGTTTGTATACAACATTTTATGCTATAAGTAAGTAATATTTGTTTCAAATCAGATTAATTTAACTTTAAATTTGTCAATTTTCCTCAAATAACATTTCAGAAATATATATTTTATTTTTTCAAAGATTTTTAAAACTGTGAATTAACTATTTTTTACAAATGTGTCAAAATGGCCGTTTTCATCGATTTTACTGAAAAAAAAAAATCGATTTTGATCAATATAATTTCTGTTTGAAATACATCATAGAGTATTTTGCTTACTGGAAATAGTAAATTTTAAATCTTTTAGCTTTCAATTAAAAGCAACAATGAAAGCTTCAAGAAGTCTTTTTCATTTTAAACCTGATGTATACTGAATTAGTGGAGGTACCTATATTAAGTTATTTGAGATGAATATACAATTTATATATAAAGCATCCAGCCATTTCAAACATCTCAAGAACTGGTTGTATGATCTTGATTTAGATTGGCAACTATTCAGATATGACCTTAGTATGCATGTATAACCAGAAATTTATGGGGTTACACATTCAGCAGTATGTGAATTATGAAACTATCATACAATGATGACTTTTGAAGGTATTCCCCAACCCTATCAGCTGCATGATAATACAAAATTAGCTCTCTGTGACTTCTGGCTTTTAATAAAAATTAAAACCTGATAGGGCAGCTGATGGTAATCCCACAAGAGGCCTTTTTCTGATTCTTTTTTGGAAAATAGAAGTGATGTTGGGATGTTTGTGTGAGGTGCAAAAAGTGTACTTTGAAGTCGACTCAGTCACCATTGTCATAGGTAACCTATTTTTTTTTTTTTTTGTTAATATATTTGGATCATTTCTGGATAGATCTTATATAGTGACATAAATTTAAGATAGTTCTTATAAAGAAGAGAAAACTCTTTTTTTTTTGTGAGAAACTAGAGAGAAGACAATACGACATGTCATCCTCCCACTTCTGGATGATAAAATAAGTGTTGTTTACAAACAAGCAAAAATATATAAATATCATCAGAGCAACTGGTGGCTGTTATTAGCATAGGCCTAGATGCGGACAACTGGGAAAACTCATCACATGTTGCTTTCAGAATATAACTGCTTGCTATTTTTTTTTAAAAAAGGCTCGAGCTTTTAGACATTTTGAAGTCAGTATGTCACAGTTTGGGAATTTCATGATAAAAATAATTTAAGAAATAACATTTTTTATTCTTTTTCAATACTAAGAAATCAATCTCATTTTTTTTTTTTATTTATTTTTTTTTAATTGCCATATTGCTTTTAGGATGTAGGCAATCATGGCTCTCCACAACAACTTTTCCTTGAGAAGTATATTTAAGTGGTCTCCTACTGCTCTGGCCACTGTTTTGAATACAGATTTTGCTTTTTCCTAGACTGGCTACAAACAGGTTAAAAAAGCCCAGTCTACCTTGTTATTTAACCCATAGCTGGGGGTTAAAATATAGATTCATGCCTTTCTCCAGGGAATTAGCACAAATATAAACAAAAAGGTCAGAATTTGAATTTTTTTTCTTCTCTAATAACTGTCACACTACCAATACATTTGTTGATATAAAAGAAAATGATATCACCCAATGATATGGCTTGAAAATAGGTGTGACTCACATTTAAAATAGGTGTGGCTCACATTTTAAAAAAATAAATGAAACTAAAAAATATCACTAAAAGTAATTTTGGCTCATGAGATGAATAGTTTACAAAAGGCCATATGTTAGCTTAAAGAATAAAGTAGCACATGTCCAATTCATCATCAGAACTGGAGCTTGAAAAAGTGGTTTTAAGTGAGATGGGATAACAAGTGAAATATTTTTGAGGTTGATTTTAGAAGTGTATATAAGAAAAGGAAAGAAAAAGAGTAGCCCCACACTCTAATAAAGCAACAGTTTAGTACCAAGGATAGAGAATGGGTTGTTTATCTGGAAAAGGTGTCCATCCATTGTATTAAGGAAATACAGAAAGAAATTTGTCTCGAAATATGCTTCCATATGGATCATTTCTTGGATGTTTTCATATGATAATGTTATGCTCAAATAAGGATCCTTTATTATACATTATTTTGTTTGCTTTATAAAATATTTAACTTTGTTGGAAAACATCTCTGTTGAACAAGATGATTTAACCTTTAGCAATCTGGAGGTGACTATTTTTGCAAAGCAAAATGTTAGTCTTACAAATGCAAGTTGAATTTGAATTTCTTGATTGTGTAGTCATATCCTTCTATGGCAACACCTAAAACAATCTTGACTGAAATTGAGAGTCAGGCTACTGCAATTTCAAATATATAGAACTAATATATAAAACAATATTTTGATTTGATTCCATATACAGTAAAAAGGGAAGTAATATTTATAAATGATGCCAAGTCAGTCAGTTATATGCCATGCATGATACATGCTTAGGCAATCATGTATCTTTCGATACCTGACTGATGTGACAGATTTTTTCCTGCAGTAGGTTGCCATTTCTTTTTGCGGTAGACCAGTTGCCATCCAGAGCTATAGAACCATTGTGCTAATACCCTTTTCCAAAGATATTAGCATGATGCCGAAAAGTAAAAAAATGTTAAAACCCAGGCTCCCTGAAAGGGGACAATTTCAAGAACACCAGATAAAGGTCGCATCTAACAGATTTTTGGCTTATGGTCATATCACATTATAACACCAATTCTCATATGACCACCGATTAAGCAATGTTAAGCCTGGTCAGTACCTAGGTGGGTGACCGCTGGGGAATACCAGATGCTGTGAAGGTGGTGTAATGAATAATGGTTTGGAATTGGAAATCAGAGAGCAGAGATCCAATCCCAGTTGGATTCATTATATTCACTCATGCACATACAAATGTCCTTGGGAAAGGTATGAATCCACCTTTTTCTCCCCCACACTTATGGGTTAATTAGTAGGATTGGCATCAGTAAATCATTAGCTCCCAAAACTTCTTATAATTCTTATAACCTACAATGGGTTGATAAGCCATAAAAATTAATCAATCTATCATTTAGCATATTTATTTAACATTCATTTCCTAAATCCTACCTGTAATATCATGGGTCAGATGAAAAATATATGAAAGATGTATCATGTGACAAAAAGGAAAAATAAAATTTTCTACTCTGCTGTTATTACTTTTAAAAAGCATGCAATACCTGGCTACAATTATATTCTTGTAAAAAATCTAGTCAAGAGGATTTCATGAACTCTGGATTTAATAAGACAACTCAGGTGAAAAAACAAACCAACATCATTAACCGATAAGCAACCTCTTATTGCTTGTTAACAGAGAAACTAATGAGATCTTTGTCAAAAATGGAAAGCACCATAAAAAGTTAAAAAGTTCCTTACAAACATTCCATGCTTTTGAGTTTGGCTTGTATGTGTCATACTTCAGGAATCCCAAGACTAACAGATTCCTCTTCAACAATATGAGAAACAAATTGATTGAATGATTAAGTTGTGGGTGGACAATGGAAGCTTTTGGCCATTTCATAATTTGAAAGGTTTTATTTGTTAAGGACAATAATTGTGAAAAAGAAAAAAAACAACAAACGGAAATAGTCTTTTGTCAGAAAACATTGTTATATATCATTAATAAATAGTGAATTCATTAAATGGGATATTGCTGGTAGGTAGTTTGGTAGTTAAGTATATGGAGAGACTGAGGTAGGAAGAGGGACTCACTGAGAGACCGAGGCAGGAAGGGGACTCCCTGAGAGGCCGAGGCCCGGAAGGGGACGCACTGAGAGAGATTGGAAGGGGAACTGAAGGGGGAAGAGGGACTGAGAGACTGAGCCCTGGAAGGGGACTCACTGAGAGACTGAGCCTGGAAGGGGGACTAACTGAGAGACCTGAGCCTGGAAGGGGGACTCACTGAGAGACTGAGCCTGGAAGGGGACTAACTGAGAGACTGAGCCTGGAAGAGGGACTAACTGAGAGACTGAGCCTGGAAGAGGGACTAACGGAGACTGAGCCTGGAAGAGGGACTAACTGAGAGACCGAGCCTGGAAGAGGGACTAACTGAGAGACTGAGCCTGGAAGAGGGACTAACTGAGAGACTGAGCCTGGAAGAGGGACTCACTGAGAGACCGAGCCTGGAAGAGGGACTCACGGAGAGACTGAGCCTGGAAGAGGGACTAACTGAGAGACTGAGCCTGGAAGAGGGACTCACTGAGAGACCGAGCCCGGAAGAGGGACTCACTGAGAGACTGAAACGGGCAGAGAGAGATACAGAGCGGCTGAGACAGGCAGAGAAAGACATGGAGAAAATATTTCAAGAAAGGGGAATATTTTAAAAAAATAAAAAAAAAAAAATATGGAAAAATGGATGTAGAAAGAATTTGTAAAAAAGAATTAGATCAACCTGACAAGAGACCCAGAGTTGGTTGCATGCAGTGCAGTAAGCATCAGGCGTTTCATCATCTTCCACTATTGGCTGTTGAGAGAGGTCATTCTACTTATAACACTCACAAAATTTGTATACGAATGATACTGGGTAGGTATTAGCCAATAATCAGTGTGGATCGGGGACTGAGAGAGTGCTATATAACACCAGCTTTTACTCAGTCGTCAGGAGAACTCTTGACATGCCAAAAACCAGACAAGACAAACACAGAATTAAGACTGGAATTCTTTAAATGATAAAATGACAGAAAAAAAATTTCATTTAATAGAGAACACAAAAAAAAAAAAAATAAAACATATTTTTGAATTAATGTTATAAAAACAACAATTAATTTCAAGATAAATTTTATTGTTCTTTTTCAGAATAAACTTGTTCATGGTAGAGCAAACTTTATTATTGACCAATATTTTCTTTCATCCATTGTCTTTAAGAATGGATAATTAAATTCCTCTAAAAATTTTGAACAAAATGAAAATTTTCTATAAATGGGAACCAATTCCTTTATAAATTTAATGATTTATAGTTTTTGCATTTTTAAAGGTTTGTCTATTCAATTCATTCACAAAATGTTTTCTTTAAAGAAATATTGGATTCAATTGCAAGTAAGGGAGGAATTTTAGAATTACAAAGTTTTCATTTTGAATATTTATACATTTTAAAAAGAACATTAATCACGTTTTTTTTTGATTAAATTTTTTTTGTACTAGTGTTATTTCCCTTAATTTATTATATTAATATATATTTCACAAATATATATATATATTTATAGATTATCATATATATAGTAAGTTAAAATGATTTCATCATAGTAATCCATTTGAGAACTCTTGAAAAAGATTAAAGATCCCCATGATGAAATTCATTTCATCTGAATTTTGGAAACAGCATGCTGTACTACCTGGTGTTTGGGAGGACAATTTTGAAAGAGTTCAATGTGTCTAATAGTCATTATGAAGGTACTACCAACTCACTAATAATCGTTCTTTTAAGAAAAGAACTGAATTTGTTGTTGAGGGCCACAGAATCAACATGGAGGCTTTATTCATATGCTTTGAGGAGGTAGTTCTAGCCTGTGTCAAAAGGAAAAAGAAGACAGACAATGGCAAAAGATTTTGCCACCTAACTCCCCTGACTGCAACTCAAGTGCACCCTAAACATAATAATGATTATGTTAAATCTCATCTTGAGCCATTTCAAATTATTCTTTTCCTAACACAAAAGATGAAAGTGGCAAGAATTTCTTTGAATTTTTTAAGTAATTTTGGGATTGCCAAAAATGAGCTGGTAAGAACATTTTTGGAGATTGGGAAGTCATCTAAAGTCTTGATTAAACCAATGGTGAATTTATTGAATAAATTTACTATTTAGTATTTCAAGACATTTTGTTTAATTTTATAATAATATTTGTTAAAATGAGATGTCAGTGTAATTTTCATTTTTTGTTAATTTAGATGACAATTTATCCATCAAACTCCCTGTATATTTTCATGCACATGTTTTGGACACACACACACACACACTTTTATTCAGATTTTTTGACATTATATGTTCTATATGATGAATACATATACACACACACATACACACACACACAAACACACATATATTTACACACACACACACACACACACACATATATGATGGTTATGCCTATGTATTTACCCATCTGTGTGTGGGCTAATGCTCTTAATATTAGAGTAATTATAAATGATTGTACTCATTAAATCATTAAATTATATTTTATCTTCTAATTTCGATTAATTATTTGCTTGTTTATTTAATTGATTGTTGTTCATTATTGAGGATGATTTTACACAAAAATGAAGTGGCATTCATATATATATATACATGACACAAGTAACATTTGACTGAAAGAGAATTGTTTTTTGTTGATTTGTTTTTTAAGCTACCATTTAATAAAATAATAACCTGGGATGTAGTTATTTAAGATAAAAAGTATATTTTTGACATGAGGATGTTTGGAAGATAATAATGATTTTCTGATACAAGTCTTACTATTTAACCCATAGATGGGAGGAGAAGATATGGATTCATACCTTTCCCAAAGGTATTTGCATGTAAATGAATATAACGAACCAGATTGAATTCAAACTTGTCTATATGATTTCTCATTCAGAACCTATATACATTATAGTACACTGCACTTCTAAGCTTATAGGACCTAGTACTACTATGTCATCCCACATTTAAGTACTGACTAGTTTCAATGCTATTTAACTTTGGTGATCAAATGAGAACTGGTGTTTCAACACGATATAGATGTAAACTAGGATCTTTGACAACAATTGCTCCCTTTGTTGAGAACAATAGAGATTTTGTATGAAAAAAAAATGAAAATATTAAAAATAGGTGGTTGGAAAAGATGTATTTAAGCAAATCTCATGATCAGTTCAATTTCTTGATTTGAATATCTAAAAAAAAATAATTTAAATAATTTTATTTATATATTCAAAAAATTTTATAAATATATATATATTTATAAAAGTGACATTTTCCAATTTGTATCATAAAATCCATAAATTTGATTTTTTTTTATGAGGTCATATGATACTTCAGGATGTTGGTGATCATTTATATTACAATTTCCTCTGTTTATAATTCAAAATAAATTTATATATTTTTTGTTATTTTTCTAAACTTTATTCCATCAAATTTATTCAAAATGACTATGTTCATATGTATATATTTCCTCTGTCCCTCTTGCCTTCAATCTGGTCTTTCACAATATCATTTTTTAAGCCCTCTTTCCCTATTATATATATATTGAACTTATACTTTCAAGTGTCCTTTTGTTCTAATTTTCTCAAAAAATTTAATTTGATGACATATTATATCCATGGTATTGTCAGAATCTTTTTTATTTATCATTTCATATTCTTTTTAAAGATGAAGAAGAGAGATGGTTAAACAAAACATGTTGTCCAACATTCACTGAATATTGGGGGATAGATATTCTGTAACAGTTCAGTACTCTTTAAATTCATGAAATTGAGATGCCAATGTGGTTCACCAGAACAATTGCCATGATATTTGTACTAAAGGCAGAGGGAAGGTATTTATATATTGGTTTTGAAATTTGAAATCTTATACAAAACCTTTAAAAAAAGATTTTTTTTTGTTCTACTTTGAATGCAGCCATCAAATTTTTAAAGAATATAAATTTTATGTTAAAAAAGTAAAACTAAGAAAAATAATAATTTCAAGTCCAAATCAATTTTGATTTGTACAGTGAATAAAATGTTCTACTTAAAAATAGAAGTGTCTCTTCATTTTTGGCATGTTTGATGTCTCTAGAACACAGTCATCAAATATATACAATAATGGTAATATTAGCCATTTCTTATATGGAGATATTCAGCATTCATTGACTGAGGAGACATTTTGGTTAATGAGTCAAAACTTTATCAAAATATTGAGATTAAAACAATTGTTTTGGAGAATTTTTTTTTGAGTCCAGTTATTGTTAAAATTTTTCCAGTACTGAACTGATTTAACCTTTTTGTTAAAATAGTATAAAAATGAACATCTTGATTATGTTATTATTCTTCAACATAATTGATATCCATTTTGCTGTTGCTGTACCTTTTAAAAATGATTTGGTTTTTTATTTTTCAGTTCTTTGTCTCTGATTCTGCAGTGTCAGTCCATGAGACTAGAAGAAGGATGGTCCTTGCTAAAACCTACAGGATTCATTTGCTGGTGGTTATGATAGCACAAATTCACATTATGACTGAGGATTAGTGTTTACTGGCCTTGTTTACAAATCATGCCAGATCATGTGCTATCTCTCTCTCTCAATAAAACTGTAACTATAGGCCCACTTTTATAGTAAAAAATCATAAAACCACAGAGAATCTATTTGGAAGTTGAAGAGAAAAATGTTTCAAGTGGCATATTCAAAAAAGAGATTAGTTTAGACATACCCTAGTAGAGTTTGGGGTACTATTTGGAAACATTTATGACATATTACATATAAGACACAAATATATATGTACGCAGTCAAGATTGCATATACAGATAAATTTTTTTGATCCTAAAATTGTTAAAATTTATGTTAATTTTCATTTCATACATGAACCTTTGAAATATATAACACTGTGCAAATATATATATATATTATATATATATATATATATATATATATATATATATATATATTTATTTAAAAATTGTATTTTTTTTTTTGTTGACATGAAATTTAATGAGTTTGTTTCTGGCAGGATTCAAGCCTTTGCTCCTTTTCAGGAGTAAAACACTGTCTGATATCTGGTATGCTTTTGAGCAACATTCATTTACAAAGATTTTCAAATTGGAGTGAACACTGCAACAAGGTATTACAAAAAATAATGTTTGAAGTAATAGATCTCTCTCTCTCTCTCTCTATATATATATATATATATCTGTCTGTCTTTATCTATATCTATCTATCTATATTTATATATATATAATCACACACACCAGTAACTAATCCACATATTCCAGTCTGTTCATATCTATGTCTGTCTATCTATGTCAGGTTAGTCATATTAATTTTCCATCTGAAAAATCTTTCTTGATAATAGAAATATATAGAAAAATAACTATATATACATTTATATACTTAAACATTCAAATATAGCACATAGATACAGGGTGTGATGGTTAAATTGCTGCCATTTTATATTTTTAACTTTGCACCTGTTTGTTGTTTGTTTTTGATTTTGTTAACTGCACAGTATAGTAGGATCAGTTGGGCACAGTCTGTGAGAAAAAGAGCACCATGACGCGATTCACTCCACCAGAAGTTTGGAAATAGCATGCTATACTGCTTGGCATTCATACCAAGAGCTCCAATATAATAATTTCAGAGTGCTTGGGTGTCAATCTGAGAACAGTGCAGAGGATTCAGAAAGAGTTGGATGGGTCTAATGATAATTAAAATGATGTTTGGTGTGATCACTAGTGATGGTGATATTATGTCTCCATTCATCTTCCCACAGGGACTCAGACTGAACACAAAGGCCTACATCAAATGCCTTGAGGAGCTAGTGATGCCCTGGGTCAAGAGGGTGGCTGCTGGAAGACCTATGTCTGACAGCAAGACTCTGTACCATGACACACAAGCTGGAGAACCCAGTCATGGCAGTCAGACAATTTCTGTAATCACATCACCCTACACATCTGGCAACCTAACTCCTCAGACTGCAACCCCTCTCATTATTATGTTTGGGGTACACTTAAGTGAGAGACCAACAAAACTCCTAGCACCAACGATGAAAGAAAGGCAAAGATTATGTTAGCATTCATCAACTTAAACAAGGAGACCATCCTAAAGAGTTGCAGAAGATTCCGAAGTCATCTAGAGTCTGTGGTTGGAGCCAATGAATTTCTTTTATTTTTTATTTTTTTAATAAATTTTTCTTCAGTATTTCAAGATATTTTTGTTAAATGAGATGTTGATTGATATAGGAACACTTAAAGAAAAGAGAGATTTATCTGGTTCAAATTAGATATATATATTTAGCTAAACAAAAATAGACCAAATGGATATTTTTTTTTTTTCAGGATTTAATCCTATTTCTTCCGGTGCCATTACAATTCTTATATCCAGGTTTTTTCTTAATGGAATGAATATATCTACTAAAAAAGATCTCAGTGTTATTTTCATTTTTTTTTATTTTTGTCAACAATTTATTCATTCCACATCTGAAATATGAATTTATATCTAATTTTAATGTATATTTATAAATACATACATATATATGCATGTGTGAAAATATATTTTCCATTGTGCAGATTATTTACATTTATCATGCACTATGCATTAAAAAGTATAAAACTAATGCAAAATCACATTAGATAGGAACTCAAAAAGAAATACTGTTCTGATGTAAAAGATACATAAACTTGATAGAAAAAAGTATTATTGCTCACCATGAATTTGCCCTTAGACCTCCCCAGCCATTTTCTGCATTTAATGTTTTGATCCGTAAATGCTTTCCCAAATCTTAGCATATCCCTGTTAAAAAACACATGGAAATTTTTCTGTTCTGTTCAGTCCTGTTATCATTTTTAAAAAAATAGACAAGGTTTATTGTAATAAATGAATGGAATTGGGTGCCAATTTTTACTTTATAAATCAGGTTTTTTTTTTTCAAAACTTAAAATATGGTATTAATTTTCACATCTTAAAAAATGTAAGTGGTGATTTAGGGTTTGATTTATATTGTTCTCATGTTTTTCTGTCAAAATGAAAACTCCCAACAGATATAGAAAGGTTTGAATTTAAAAAAAATGAGAAAACAGCCCAATCAACTGTTTTTTTTCTTCTTATAATAATGCTAATTAGGTACTGAGATATATCGTATTTAAAAATAAAGTTGTAAGAAATTTATATTTGATTAACAAAGAAAATTTTGATATCCAAATTTGAATTCACCCTGTTATTAATTGTTAATATATATTAAAATGTAGCCATACATAAACATTATTGGTCAAATGTATGATGAGGCTATTTATCAAAGTTGGTAACTTTGATTTTTGAACAGAAAAATGTATCCAGAATTTTGATAGCTCTTTTTGCTAATTCCATATTTTTTCACCAGACCAGGTTCACAATAAAAAAGATTTTAAATTCCATTTGAAAATGAGTCACCAGGTTTTGTAAAAATCAATTCATCTTTATTTGTCACCCAAAGTTATAGAACCTAATCTGTCAAGCTAACTGGAATAAATTGAGAGGAGAACAGAGGGATTTCAAACCTTTCCCAAGGATATTTGCATTTAAGAATGTAAATTTTAAATATATGGAAATTGAATTTGGCTCTCCAATTCCTGAATCTTGAGCCACTATCCATTGAAATAATGTGCAGGTCCACATTTGATGATGTATTGGTGTATATTTCTTTTCCTTTATAAAATCTCAAAACAACAAAACAGAACCATTCCAAAAATTAAAAAAGAAATTAAAAAAATGGATTTTGTCATTAAAAAAAAAGAAAAGAGTTTAAACTTTATTAATATGAATCATACAATTATTTTCTGTTTCTTATAAGGAAACTTTTGTCATTCATTTAAAAAATGTTATCAATGCTACTGTTGATTAAAATGATAAAATCTTTTCTAGTCTGATAGCTGTTATTTCTTTCCAGTGTGGATGGAGGTTTCCTTCCTTTTTTTTATTGAAAGTAGTGTGGAATTCAACATCTTGACTGTCATTATTTCTCAAAAATACATGTTTATCCATTTTATTGTTTTGTCCTGGGTATGATATTTTTTTTATTTCCATGTCCTGGGTAAGAAAGATAAACTATATCAACAAAAAACCTGTAAGGATCAGAATTTTTGTATGGAACCAGATACTTTAATTGACATGTCTAAGTAAACCAGTTAGGATCTCAGCTATAGGTAACTAAAAAAGGGAAAAGCAAAAAAAAATTTGAAAATAGGTGGAAAATACCAGCTATAAATTTTGAAAAAAAATATTACCAGCAATACATCTTTGAAAAAAAATATTAGCAGGGATACATATTTGAAGGAAAAATATTACCAGAAATAGATTTTTGAAAAAAAAAATATTACCAACAATAAAAATTTTGTCAGCATTAAATAACTCATTGAAGTTGATATGTCATAAAACAAAACAGAAACAAACAAACATTTTAGTTGTTGCTGTTGTTGAAAATCCTCAAGTAATGTGGTATTGGTATCATACATTGTTTGTGATTCTGCAGTACCAGTCCACATACTTCAATGAAGTGTGGTCTCACATGAAGCCATTTTTAATCATTGATCTTAGAAAGTGGTTTTTGAACAGCCCAAAGTAGAAATATTTCTGCATGGGTTTGGCACCATGCATGGCATCCATATGACGATCACAATCAGATGAAGCTGTTTAAGATTATGACTTGAGTTTTCAGGTTGATCTTCCTTTTTTTGCAATTTGGAACAGTGTCATTTCGTTGATTCGGTGAAGTTCTATTCTGTGTTCAATTTTCATATCAGAACATTGAATAGAAATTGAAAGACTAATGTTGGAAATGGATGAGGTTTGGGTGGATGAAAGGACTTCTTTCTCCATTAAAAAAAAAGTCAAGATAAATTCAAATATTTTCAAATGAAATGAATTGTTCACATGGAAAATTTTTATTACTCTTCATTTTTTTATTGGAAAATTACTAAAATTTTTTAGTGAATTGCTAATCAAAAAAATTAAAGTAATTGATTGTTTTTTTTTTTTGGAAATAAATTGACAAGTTCTTTCAAAGAAAAATTACAGTACAACAATTTTGATTGAACCTGTAATAGGTTTTTGGTTCAGGTAAACTGAATTTTATATTCTTAAAATATGCCTTTACCAATTTGGCTAGGAAGGCAGTGTGACACTAGCTATGGTAATTGGCTAACTATTTAATCATAGAAATTAAAAACAGGAAAGACTTAAGGTGAGAAAGAGCTATATCGAAAGATAGAATGAGCATGAAGAAAAAGAATTTATTTTTATTTATTTCCAAAAAAAGATACTTTTGCATGAGACAGAAAATCCAAAAAAAAAGCAAGATATGAGATTCTGTCAAAACTGATTAATGTCAGCAGTATAAGAGAACAGCCAAGGGAAACAGAATTCATAAAAAGAAAAACAAAGCCAGCCAACACATGGCGGCCATAAAAAATTTTCGTCTTGAGACGACATTCAGATACAGGCAGAGAGAATCGATATTAGTTATCTTTCAGAGATATCATTTATTTTTTGGATACAGGTCCAACGAAGGAAATCATCTGGTATGTGTTAGAATTTTGGCATGAGGAAGAAAATCGTGGAGGAAATTATTATTATTTACTTTTTCAAACTGTTGACGTCAGACACAGCGTCGTCAAAAATGGGCATCTGGTGATAAGAGGATTTTAAGGCATGAGAAAAATAAAAAATTTGATTCTCAGGTAAAACACGGACCCCCAGTTAAAAGTTGACTTAGCGGAGAAGCCAGATGTCGGGTTTTGACAGTGATTGATGAGTTGGTAAAGAGACCCTAAAGTAAATTTTTGGGTGTCAAAAAAAGAAAGATGTGATAAGAATTATTTGGCAATCTGGGGTTTGTAAAAAATGTTTTTCTTTTTATGGAAAAAAAAAAAAAGGATTTTGTAAACAAAATTCTGGATAATAATTTTAAGAGGGCCAGCTTAGCCACACCCACACTGCCAAGAGATCATTGGTCAAGTGGTAGCATGGGTGATAGGCGGAGGTGAATGTATGAGAAAGATGGAGAAGTTGTTAACACCACTGAGGGGATTGGTATGAGATACCAATGGGAGAGAGGAATAGTCTAGGAGGATAACTCTCCTCCGACCTTCCCTCACGGACGAGGGAGAAACCCCGAAATGGAAAGTGATTAATCTTCAAAAAATGGGAAGTAATTAATTTTCCTGGCCTAAGAACAAAAGAGAATTCTTGTTGGGAATCGAGAATTATCAAGGAACCCAAACCACGTCAGGGCCCCACACTGGGTTTTGGTCGGTATCCATATAAACGAACGTCCCTGGGCAGTTTCAGCAGTTGATTCAGAGTTGGAGTTCACAGAGGACAGAGTCAGTGTTGCCTCGCAGAAGCTGACCGAGAAATTCCACATCCTTTCGACTTCGACTTCCTACCAAAAGCAAGTTATATTGACGAACAACTTAAGATACCAAAACTTGCTAAAGAAACGCAAAAGTGTCACAAATCCATAGAAATGGCCGTGGAGAGAAACACACTCCTGTATAAAACAGACGGATAAAGATAATTTGTTATTTTTCAACATATTTGAACCTCTTGAGTTTGTTTTATTTTTTTTTTACTTACGCTTGTGTGATATCACCTTCACCCTGGATTCAGCTTTCACTACGGCCCGACGCCTGATTGATTTCGTCTACCTAAGATCAAAGTCACAAATGGGTAGGTTAGACTTGAGATCAAAGTAGTTACTTCGGTAACCAGACGTTGGAAGTGAGCTGGGAACGACAAAGCTGGTATTGAACCGGGAACAACCAGATCGAAGGGACACAGGCTGGTGGCACTGGCGACAAAAGTCAACCCCAAAACGCTGGTGGAAGAAACCTTACAGCTTCGCACCGCAACTGGGAGTTGACCACGGGCCGACAGCGCAGTGTCACATATTGACGTCGCGACCAGAGGACGTCACATATTGGCGCTGCGACCAGTGGGTAGATGTCACAGTAAAGAAACTGAAATATTTTTAAACATTTTAGTCATATTGTTAAATTTTTATAAAATAATTTTCTTTAAAGTTTAAAATTTATTTTTGGTCCATTTTCAGATTGAATATAAACAAAAAAACCTATACGATCATTTTCTAGAGTTATATGTTTTTATTTCCCTTGTTATTTTTAATATTTCTGATCAACAATAAATTTATATCTTGGAACCCCAGGCTTTGTCATTTTTTAAAATTATCATAAACTTTGGAAACGAAAAAGATACTTATTTTTTTTGTTGGTCGTCACTTCCTTTTTAATGTTATAAAATTAAACCTTTTAAGGCCTCTGTTGTATTTAATTAAAATTTTATATAAAAAAAATCATTATAGTAACATGAAATACCATTTTAAACACACACGGTTTAAATAATGAATTTTATGATAAATATATAATATCTATATATATAAAAAATATTCCATGATCAAAAGGATGATTATAAACAATTTATTCTCTTGTCATTTCTATTTATTCACTGAATTTTTGCATGTACTTATTTTTTTTATTATGAACTTTAAATTTTAAAAAAGTGTTTCATGCAAAATTTAAGAAAATTAACTTTCATTAATTTAATAATAAACACATGTGCCTTTAGGAATAGAACAGGGAAAATTCATTTGAAATTAGGTATAAATTTAAAAATTTTAAAAATGCCCTGATTAAGAATTGTCAAATCGATTAGTTGTAATATTATTAATAAAAAATTTTGGTTTTTTACATGTAATAAAGGGCTCATCAATGTTTTTTATTTTTTTTTTAAAATAAATCCCGATTTTGAAGAAGAAGAAAAGATGAATTTTATGTAAAAAGTATGATTCCAACAGGAAAAATTATGGAATCATTTTTTGACAAATAACTTGGACGACAGTGTTCGAGTCCTGTTTGGATACATTTTCAATTTTCAGGACTTCATCAATGTAGGTTGAAGTTGTTGCTGTTATTTCACTGTTTAAAAAAACAAGTCGATGATGGTGTCGTCGTTACATGTATCATGATAAAATTTAAATCTGTTGCCATTGTTAAAGTTAATTTTGGATAAAAAGCTCCATCAAAAAATTAATTTTTATTAAAAGAACAATTTGGCTCAGTAAAATAGAATTATGAAAAAGGGAATTTTAATCTTCACTGCCGCATAAAAAAACAATTGCAAAAAAAAAAAAATATTTTTTTGAAAATCCTTCTTTAAATTACTACTTTGAGTCCTCAGCATTTGCTGAAAAGGGAAAATTATGCAATGTATTCTTGGGTTAATAATTGAAATTTATTATTCATCATTTTTAGAAAGAAATGAATATTGCAAAAAATCCCTTGTTTTCATTCAAAATTGTTAAAAAATTTCGAAAAGTCAAAAATATGGAACCAATAACAATATTTATTATTTATCTTTTTAGAAAATATTTTTATGAAAACAAGTTTTATTCATAATTTTATAAAAGTATCTATAAAATTTAAGAACTGAAAAAATTTGGGTAAAACATATTTTTTCTGTCAAATTTTATATTTCAGATTACCGAGGTTTTTTTTTTGAAATATAATCACAATCTAGTATTGGCTAATTTCCAATCGATTTGAACTTTATAAAATGGTAAATAATAAAGATTTCATTATATTTGTATTGTTTTACATATTTTTATAATTTGGTAAATGTTTATAAATTTATGAATAAAAACTTTTTATATTTATTTCTTTATAAACTGGTAAATGATAAACATTGCATTGCAGTTGGTTTGCATATTTTTATAATGTTGTAAATATAAAATTATTCTTGTAAATAAACACTAATAAATAAATAATTTAATATTTCTGTTTTAAATTCTAAAGAACAAAGAAAATATACAAATTGACTTTCATATATTTGGGTTTTATCAAAATTCCAATAATTTGATTTTTAATGGAAAAATAATTGTCAAGGAACCCAAGGCCAGTATACATAATAATTTATATTTAATGAAAAAACACTTTTTGAATGCCGTTTATTGGAAAGACATGGTTGGTATAACCCATTATGTTCCTTGAAAAGTCAACTCCCAAACATGTGGAAAAAAAATAAATTTAAATAATAATAATTTCTTTTTAAATTAAAAATTCCTTTTTTTTTTTATTGTTCTGAAAAAAAAATTTTTAAGCTTTGTTTTGCTATTGCTTTTTTTATTTCTACACTTTTTCTGATATTAGCAATGTTTATTTAATGTAACAATAAAAAGAACAATAAATAAATTTATTATTTACCAATTTTAACCCCATTTATTTTTACCTTTTAAATTAGTTCTGATAATTTTAAAAACAATGACTTTCCAAAAAAAATTTAGGACATTAAAATTACAAAATTTCAAAATATATTTCTAATTTTTATGCAATATTCGTTTTTTTCATTTTAATAAATACACATAAACTTTTTTTTTTTTTAATTCAATCTAATAAATTAATTCTAGATTTGGAATAAACAGATTTATAAATTTTCTCAATATATATATAAAATTTAATATATCCCATTTTTATATGTTTTTTTTTAAAATAAAATATTTAAATAAAAATAAAATATTTAAGTAAATACTCTGATTATAAATTTCAATCCAAGAACAAAAATAATGTATAAACAATAAAAATATTTTAAAATAATTGTCGGACTTTTTATATATTATATTTCATAATGTTTCAATATATATATAGGCGACGGTATATATATATATATATATATATATATCGTCATGCAGAAAGTATAGGATTGGTGTATATGGAATAAATTCCAATAACCAACAAATACTATTCTTAAGAGTGCTCAATACAGAGAAGAGCAAATATAATTATCTATTTGAAAATTATACGATAAACATGTTATAAAATCACCACAAAAATAGCCATTTTGTTTCAACACTTCTGGTATCTTATCAAGTGATGGTGTTGAATGTAGAATAAAGGGTTTTAAAAGGTTCAAATCAATCAAACACCCCTTGCTAGGGAAAACGCTGTTACATAAGCTGGAATGACCAATCAAAATACAAGTATATGAGAATTAAAAAAAAAAACTTGACAACGAACTTTGGTTATAATAATTATTTAATGCTTTAATGTTAGGGTTAGACTAAAATAGAATTCATTCTAACTAATAAATATTAAATTATACTATAAAATTAAAAATTACCAATTTTAAGTTTTAAATTTAATCTATAGTAAGTTTAAAATTATTTAAAGAAGAAACCGAGGAAAATAAATACTAATGTTTTTCTATTTATTTTGTTGTTAGTGAAATTAAGTTGGAATAAACATTAAGATCTAATGTTGCTCTGAGCTCTGTTACAACATGGATACATTTGAAGTGAAGACATGGGCAGGGGAGGATGAAATCTTGCAAAAGACAACAATACATACACAATCAGATTATAATACACAAACACGCAGACATATTTTGATATATAAACACGCAAAAAAGTGATAAGACAGGAAATATGTTCATGACTCTTACAAAAAAAAAATAAACGATGACATACACACACAATGAAAGGCACACACAAACGATTATACACACATGCACACATTGACAAAGACATGCACATATACACGCACACATTGAAAAAAGACAACCCATACTCGATAACCAAGAAATATCAGTTTGAAAAAGTGTTATTAAAACGAATTTTAAAATCCTATTAAAAATATAACTTATACGAGCAAAGATATATAGATAAAAATGGTTGAATAGATATTTTCAACATTTGGGCAGAACAAAAAACAAACATTCATCAATGAACAGCACAGAGGAAAAAAGGACACGAAAAACATACAGATATGGAAAGAAAATTATATATAATTTAAATATAACACCAGAAAAATATAAAAAAGAAAAATTTAAAATTTAAAAATATATATAAATATAATATATATACATTTTTAGTACACATTTTTACAAATATATAACATTATATTGAAAGAAATATAAATAAAATATAAAATATATCATATAGACCTAAATTTTTTTGAAAATAATTACTGAAGGGTACTATAGTTAAGTTTTTTTTAATTTTTTTTGTTTCTTATAAATTTTTATAATTTTTTCTGGACATAAATTATTAGAAATTGTTCAGCTTATGTTTTAATGTAAATCACTTTCAGCTATAATGAATGGCTAATATCAATGATAACTTTACTTTTACTTTTAACTGAATGTATTGATGAAGTTTTATTTGTATGTATAATATGTATGTGTGTGCATGTATATATATATATGTCATTAAATAATTTAGACAATATTTTGTCAACTTTTTAAGTTTAATCTGCTTTATTTTTGTGTTTTTTTTTGTATCCTTAGTAAAGGAAGAAAGAAAATTAATTGTTGATGTATATCAGAAATTTCATTTCTTTACTGTTTGACATCTTACAATTTTCATGTTCATGGTCTTATTTTTGCTAAAGAAAAAATTTTGTCAAAATCTGAAAAAACAAAATTTTTTTATGAAAAGTAAAAAATTAAGCTTATGTAGTTTTATTTTTTAAATTTTTATGATGTAAACATTTTATTGCATTAATGTCAAAGGAGTTAATTAAAAAATTGGGATGTTATATAGTTTTTGGGACGAAAAATCTATTTAAAGGTATTAGTTATAACCTAGATATTGCAAAAGTATTTATATATAAAAATTTTAAAACATTTGAGTATCTTATAAATTATTCTTAATTATTTTTATTTAATAGTTGGTTTCATTTTTTTAATATAGATAGTTTCATGTTTTTTTAGTTTATGTTTATTATTTTATGTATAGATCAATATCAACAAGATATTTTCTAAATTGCAAATTTGGACAGGTATGCTTTTGTAAAATTTAAGAGATAATTAATGCATCATTCAAAAAAAAACTCAACATTCTAGATAACGTGATTTATATATATGACAATTTATATATATTTTTTATATTTATATACAAAACCCCAAACAAAACATTTAAATTTATATATAATTTGTTTTCTGTTAATTTTATTAAATTAATAACTTGCAATCATTATGAATGATAAATATTTGGAAGAAATAATGAATAATATAAAACTGCTAAAAGATAAAAATCAAAACGTTTTATAAAACATCTATATATATATATATATAAATTTGTAAAAATAATGTCGTTTTTTTTTAAGTTGAACATCAAAACGACATGGATATTGCACCAACCGATATATATATAAATGTATATATATATATATATATATATTATATTCATATTTGATAGAATATTTTTAGACAAGTTTCATTAAATCAAACTGACAAAGTTCTTTGATAAAATTTTTTATTCAATTTTTCTTGTGTTTATATGAATGTTTTCTCTTCTGGACATAAATGTGTGTAAAAATCTTTTGAATGTTATATATATCTCAGTGCTTTATTTTTCAGTTTTCTATTATCATATTATCATTGATGTTTAATTTTTAACTGAATGTGTAGATTTTTATATATGTTTATCAGCGCCAATGGAATGTTTTTTCCCAAACAAAAAGTCAGCAATTTTAAACCATGTTCATAGTTGATATTATTTGAGAATTGACATTTTCTTTTTTAATTTTTTTGCTTCCACTATTTTTATTCTTTTTTTTATATGTAGATAATTATGAACATTTTTATAAGTGTATTGCAGATGGTCTATTTGCAGAGGTTTCTATGTTTGTTTAAATGAATTTAAATTAAGCCAAAAAATATAATGTAAATTCTTCTAATAGGCATGTAGAATATGTCCAATATATTTATTCATTAATGTGGAAAAATCAGGAAACAAAAAAAAAAAAATGAAAAAATTTTATATCAGTTCTTTGGAACTTTATTCTTAATGAAACCATTTTCAAGATTAACGAAAATGTTCTTAGAAAATAATCAGCTGTCCATGTGATTCTGATTATGTGCAATTTATTTAAAATTCTTAACAAGTGCCATTTCCTGTCATTGGGAATGTAGAATGCAATTTGAAATACAAAAAGGGACAAGACCCACCACCTCCCAAAGAGGCCACCACACAAAATGCTAAGCTGCACTCATGATGGAACACATTTTAACCAAATGTAATCACTTAGCCCCTGTCAAACATAAATACTATAAGGAAACCAACATGAGAAAACTATTTGAAAATACTGAAACTGTCAACATAATATCCTATCTGAAAGAAATAGGTTTATATCAAAATATATAATACCTACAATAAAGCATATGCTTCTCCTGAAAATATAAAATTATGTACAAAATATTCATAATTGAAGTCATGAAATTGTGTACAAAATATCTATATTTCAGTGTTAAATAACTCACAGCGGTTGATATGCTGTTAAATAAAAATAATGAACCAACCAACTCAAGAAGCTGAATTTACAAGGTTCTCAAACAATAAGACAAGGAAGAAAAAGAACATGGCAAAATAATACTAAGCAAACAATGTATATGTAACAGGGTTGGTGTAGTAGTAATCCCAACTCGATATTATTTGTTGACAGAAATTAGAATGCATAAAACGTACACCAATAACTAACAATAATGTTTTGAAACATGTTGACATAATTTGTATTAAATTTTTGTGTCCCCATTCATTACTTCAAATTATTGGTATGGTAACATAAAAATTGTTCTCAGTGTTTCTTTTGTTTAAAAATCATTTGCTTACTTGGTTTGCCATGTCAATTTTGCTTGAACGGATGTTGTCGATTCGCAAATCTGTTTTCAGTCTTTCTTGAGCTGTGGAACTTTACGCAGTTTTTCTGTACTGCTACCATTGTCTACTGGTCTATGTAAACTCCTTTTATATTTTTAAACTCCATGTGGTAGGATAAATTTTTAATCATGTCAGGATTAGGAGCAGAATTAACGAATTCTTCTTTTTTATCATCACTTTTGGCAAGATTATTTTTGAATGATGAAATACTATGATTCTGAACCATTAAAATATAAATATATATATATATATATATATATATATATATATATATATATATATATAAAATAATCTCAAAATTATCGAAAAACAATGTATCTTGTAATAATACAAATAGTTCATAAAGTAAGAATTGTGTTCATCCAAAAAAGGATACAGTCAAATGGTTATAGCATACTGACATCAAGTTAAGAAAGAACAAGAAATATGGGGAAATGAGATGAAGAATTATTCATTTTTATTGATCAAAAATGTATCTTCTATTTGTCTATATAAAGGATATTTATCCATCATTAACTAATGCTGATTGGAAACGAAACATATCATAGTAGATGAAAGGCATTAGTATATTGAATGCATAAATGAATTAATGTGATACTGAAATACAATAGTCATATTTTTTTCTTTTTTTTCTATATAAATAGCTTCTAAAAAGGATTTTTTCTGCATTTTCTTGTCTTATATTCCCTATAATGAAACCAAAATAGTTTTTCTAAACAAGCATTCTATTTCATAAACATTGATTTTTGTTCTATATAACCCTTATAAAGAACAAAACCAGATAAGGCATCAAATTTTTTGAGTTGTCTTTTTTATACACATATATATGTGTGTAAAAACAAAAATATATAGTGTGTGTGTAAAATATAATGTGTGTGTGTATATATAATATGTGTATGTGACTGTTTGAAATTTGTGTATATATATATATTTATATATATATATATATATATATATAAATAATTTCAAACTCTAACAACACATTCAAACATTCATTTCAGAAAGAAAATGATTAACCTTGAGATTTTTAAATGTATATACGGATAAAATATGTATATATATATATATATATATATATATATATATATATATATATATATAAATATATAAAGGTTTTTTTATATATATATATATATATATATATGAAATATGTGTGTGTGTTATATTGTATTTATATTTGTATATTTTATATATATGTATATATATATATGTGTGTGTATCCATATATATATATATTTATATATATATATATATATATATATATAGACAGCATGTATAAAATATAATGTGTCATCACAAATATTATAAATATAAACATTAAAAATATATATAATCAAAATATATATATATATATATATATATATATATATATCTATATATTTCTTTATTTAATTTAAATTAATTTATTTCTTATACTTTAAATATTTCGTTTTATATTTTTTGTGTTTATGCAATTGTTTTGGTTAATTCTAATAAATAAATTGTTAAATGGAACCATTTTAAATCACTGAAGTTGATGTCATTGACAATGACTGAATTTTTTACACATTTCAAGATAGGGGATGATGTGTATATAAAGTCAACACTTCAACACTTAGAGGCGACAGGCTGTTTCATGCTAGATGCAATCGTCAGACCAAAGTTTTTTTTGTTTTTTTTCTCAGCTATTTATATATACAAGTCAGTGGTGCATTGCAGGTAGTCTATTTTGGCGGTTATTTTACCGGAAGTTGTTTATTCATTTATTTATTTACTTATTTGGGTTAATTTATTTTGCTTGTTTTTATTTATTTTTATTTTTATTTTTATATATTTATTTATTTTATTTTAATTGATGTTTTATTAACATAGTAAAAATTTGTTTATATTTTTTTATTTAATAGTTTTGGTTTGGGAAGATAATTTTTTTATCTATTCAATTTTAGGGTTGATTGTTGTAGTTTATTCTAACTATTATTTTGGCAGGAGCAGTTTTTAATTTGTTTATTACTTCATTAATTTATTTGGATTGATTAAAATGTAAAGAATTTGTTTTATATATAATAAATAAAAAAAAACATTTTTGACATGTTTCATTTAAAGGACTTCATCAGAATAATTTGATATTATTTTGGATTATATATATGCATAAATAAAAGGAAATTTTACATTTTTTTATTGTTTTAAATTCATTTTAGATATTTTTTTTTCCATTACTTTTGAATAGGAAATAACAAATATCATATTTGAAATTCAGGCATCAAATATGAAATGTTGAAAAAGAAAAGGGTGCAAAATTTACTAAAAAACCTAATATTAAAATTAAAGCACTCTGAAGACATTTGTCATAATAATTATTTTCTTTGATCAGAAAATCATTTTTAGGTCAAAGTTGTGGTTACAGTGTTATACTGGATATATATGCATTTAATTTATTATTTTCAAAATGTATGAAATTTTTTATAATCTTTAAAGAACTTGATATTTCTCCCTATATATTTTTTGTGATGACAAAAAATGTAGACAATGGAGTAAATAAATGTATTTATAAAAAAAAGGTTTATGAAACAAAAATTCCAATGGCTAATGAATGTTTCAATTTGAAATTGGACTAAATTCATTACAATAGTAATTGATAATACACATGTGGATGAATGTAATTGCTGACATTTAAAATTTTTTTAAAAATCATTTCTTTTTATCAATTCAAAACTTTTTTTCACTTTTTAAATAAATTATCTCTCAAGGAATAACATTCTCTGTTAGGAATGGTGAAATTTTTTTAATGAGCCAATTCATACATTATATATATATATATTTATATATCTGGAATTTTAGCTTATTTTCTTCCATGGAATATTCAGTGTTTAGTCCTTTTTTTATATATATTTATATATAAAATATTTTTAAAACAATAATCAATAAAATCATTTGATTGTTCAAACATTCTTTTGGTTGAAAAAAAAATGCAAATTTTTTAATAGCATTAGTTGATTTTATAACATACTTATTTTATAATTTTGAATAAATTATATTAAATAATGGGTTCAGGTTTATTTGAAAACTGGGCAAAAATAGTATTTTTAGTTATTCAATTTTTGAAATATACACCTTTTAAAATATATATATATATATAAATATATATATATATATAAATATATATATATATATGATGTATGAGACAAAGAGGGATATAAATTTTAATGTGTTTAATTTCACTGGCATCAGTTTGAAAATGTGGAGCTTATTTTGAAAATTGTTTTAAGATTTGAAACTAACAGTCACCATATTTAAAATAATTATATGTTACAATAATATTTTTTAATTTAAAAATACCAAATATATTTGTTATTAAACACCTTGAAAAGGACAAAGTATAACATAAATACTAAAAATATATATATATATATATATCCCTGTACTAAAAAAATATATGAATAATAATTTAAAATAACACATTGAAAAAAGTTCTCATTACAAATTTGGATGATAATTATATTTATTATAAATAAATTCCATACATATTTTGGCTAAAATTATTTCTTTCTCCACTCTATTGAGCATCAGTAGCAAACAACTGTTCTTTGGTTTTTTCATCTTATAATATGATATTTTATAATTTATAACCTTATCCATTATATATGGATGTTATCCTGGGGTACATGGCAAAAAACAAATGCTTTTCACTATGCTGACAAAAGCACTAAATGATAATTGCCAAACATCATTAAATAGCTATTTGGAATGTAATATAAAACCTTCGACAAAACACCAGAATAACAGGTTTATCAGTTGCAATAAAAAATTTCTTGTCTTGAACTGTTATAACAGTGAATATAAATCTTAATATGGCAGTGAATGTTAAAAATAAACAAATAAAAAAGAAGTTGTATTAAAAAAAGATGCTGAAATCTCATGGACAAAATAAAAAAAAATTTATGTAACATTTTAAAGAATGGTGATAATGAGGAAAATTTATTGGAAATTTTGGTATACACAGGGCAACTTTTTTGAAAACTATATATAAAAAAAATAAACCTAATGATATTATGTAAATCTATAATTATAGAACAAAAATGTGAAGGATTCAAAATTTACTATTTACAAAAAAAAATATTGATTGCCATATATCAAAACATCTTGATAGACATTACACAAAGAAGTAAAAATAAATTATATAACATTCATTATTTTATATTATTTCAAGTTTTAATATAAAAATATCTTATTTTCATTTATATTTATATACTATATCATATAATACCAAATACATATTTCCTGATGATTATGCACAATAGTATATAAAAATGACAATCTATGATGGTCATATATATAATTTTATTCTAGTTATTTATATATATTTTTCAAATACATTTGTGGCATCAAGTTTAAGTTTCAAATTTTTTTGGTCTCTATAATCATCAGTACTTCAAAATGAAGACCCATATTTTTTATGCAATTTATTCTTTGATTTGTTGTTTCTGATGATGTTTCTCTTGGGTTTCATCCTTTGAGGGAGTGGTTCCTATTAACATCTAATAAATCGTTTTCTGCTTAAGGTAAAATTTGATTTTTAAATTTGTTAAGAAATTTGAAAGATGCTCTTTAAAATTTGAACAATTCAAGTGAAACAAAAACAACAACTTTTACAAATTTCCATAGAGACCATTGAAAATATTAAAAGCCCTGAACTATATATAAAATTTATTTTTTTCTATCTTGGTAGCAAAGTCAATTACAGTGGAACTTTAGATAATCAAATCATGCATCGGGTTACTAATACTACCAGTGCTATTTCAGCAAACTTTGCCATTACTTGTGGAATATATATATATTAAACTGGATACAAAATTCAGGTTTACAGAGCTGTTGTACTTGCCATCCTCAAATATTATCATGTTCAGATTCAGGTACCATATACGTCAACTGGACCTTTTCCATAAAAGCTGTCTGCATGCAATCTAGAGTTAACCTTCAAGATAGGACATCTAACGTAAACCTGTTTAACAGGTGTAATATTGGAGGAATCGAGACTTTTCTCATACAGTCTCAGTTACAGTGGACTGGTCATGTCTTGAGAATGTCTGATGACAGGATACCCAAGATCCTAATGAAACAGCCAGTTAGATCAGGGCTACAGGAATGTAGGACGCCCATGGCTAAGATACAAAGACAAGCTGAAAAGCAACTTGTCAGCTGTCAATATACCCATAACACCCTTGAGCGCTTAGCCTTGGAGCAGGTAGAATGGAGATCAATGTGTTTTAGTGGGCTCAGCAGTTTTCAATCTGCTTGTCTGAATCATCTTCAAGAAGTGAGAGCAAGATCTAAAAGGTCAGCCAATCTAACAGTGATCTCATCTCACAATCCTCACTCTTGCTCCATATGTGGCCTCCTTTGTAAATCACTAGTGGGTCTTAAATGCCACTTAAGATTATCACACAAAATTTTATAACCAAATCTGTAAGCTCCTCATCCTAAACATAGAGTCCATTATATATATATATATATATATATATATATATATATATAAGCAAAACCGATCATGGAGAGTCCATTTGATAACTACACCATATATGATATGATTATAGTAATGAATGCATTTTGAGAACCAAAATATTTATATATATATTTGATTGAAAGAACAATTATCCACCTTTTGCAGATTATTTCAATACAAAAAATTTTTAGATTGTAAAAATTTCTTCCTTTTTTTTTTTTTTTTTTAATTCTTATATTTACTGATACTTTTCTAATGCTATTTTTGCATAAATTATGAACCTAAATTGAATTCTTGTTCTCCAATTTTCAAAAGCATTATCTATTACAATACCTGCACATCCATGTACAACACCTGGTATACTCAAGTGGTTTCCCATCTGGTTACTGACCAGTTATTGTTTAACTACAGTGATCATATGAGAACTAGTTTTAAACATGATATATATTTTTTCCCCCATATATATATATATATATATATATATATATATATATATATATATATATTATATATATATATATATATATAGACAAAGAAAAATTTAATTAATTTCTTATTTTTTATAGCTTTTTTCTCAAAATTCTTATGATTATTTAAAAGTGTAAGAACACTGGAAAAACTAAATAAAAAATTAATTAAACTTTCCTTGTCTGCCTTAAAAGAAAGGTTGCTACCCAAATATACGTTAATATATATATATATATATATATATATATATATATATGGCAGAAAAAATTTTATTTATGTATATATGGTTAGAACTTAAATGTTAAATGGAAACTGGAAACAATGAAATTGTTGAAAAATATGAAATATATTTTAAATTCTTACTCTTGATCTATTACCAATATGATTAAAGTTATCACTGGAAATAAATGCTATTATTTCTCACATCTGTCATCAAAATTAAGAATAGCCTTCAAGTCCTCCAGGACATTCATAAATCTATGCCTGGTTATCACTATATCAAGATTTGATTATGTAATGACAAAAAATCACAAAATAATTTGCTAATTTTAAAGCATGTTATTACTACTGATGTTGAGAAGGGTGATTTAGAAATGAATCAATTATTATTGGATTTGGATAAAAACAAACATGAGTTTGGATGGACGGATCTGGCTAAAAAGGGCTAAAAAATAAATTGATAAAAATTAAAATATATTCATTTTTTAAAAATTTAAAACACTATCAGTTCCAAGATTTTTACTATAGATTTCCTGTCTGCTTATTCCGAGTTAAATCTCTGACTCTTTTCTAAGTATCTACAGTAAAATGAAAAAAATTATTAATATCACATCATATATATTTCATGAAAATTTGACTAGAATTTTATAGTTATGTTCTGCTTTTCTTGCCAATGTTTCTTTTTCCAGTTGGTGAATGCCTTCATGGTTTCTGGCTTTCTGTCTTTGATGTCAGTGGAAAACTATATTCTTCCTTGTCTAATGACTCCATCTCTCTACAGTACTTCAGCATTGCTCTTAAAAAGGAGGGTCAGGTCATTCTATGACTACTACTGTTGATGTTAAATAGACACTGGTATTTTCTGGCAGTAATCATATTAAATACCTTATGTAGCATGTTCTCTATTGGGTTGTGATATGGCTACTTAGAGATATATCTTTTAGAATATGGAATATACTTGACATGCTCTGTGAACTTTTTAGAAAAAAAATAGTTATGTTCTGATGGTAGCAGAGATTTTAGAAATGTACAAAGTTACTTACTATTTGTAGATAAAAAGATTGCACAACACTAAAGTGTAATATATATATGTATTTGAGTAGCAATCATTTTTTATACATATTTCATTAAATATGACTGACAAGGTACTGTGACTAAGTTTAACTTGAATAAGCGATTTAACTGAATGTAGATTTTTGTACACATGCAATTTTTTTATTTTGTCAAAATGTTGTAGCCATGTTTATCCACAACATGCCTGTACAAAATATGTCCATAATAGCCTCATCCATGTGTAAAAAAAAAATGGCTACAAGTAATGGAAGTGTAGGGATACAGAAGGTACTTATATCTTTTGGTGGAGATAAGTCATGTGGGTCACATGACAACCACTTAGTGACATCACTCCATAGAGTGATGAAAATGGCAGCCAAATTTAGTTCATTTTACAGCAGTAAACTGAAAGGTTGCTTTCTTTATCCTGTGCCCCTATATCACTGCTTCCTGTTCATGAAATATAATTGCCTAGACATAGTTGATACATTTAAAAGTTGTAATCTAAAGTCTTAAACATGGCTTCTCCAGATGCAGGAATATCTCCTAAATTATATCATAAGACAAATGCTTTTTTATTTCCTTTTACACTGTGCTTTAAAATGTAATATATTATTCTCTATGTGGGACATGAGTATATGTATATATAGTATTGTGTATGTCTTAGTGATATAAAAATCTCTCTGAGAACAAAGGATGTCATTCCTTTTTCTTTCAGCCATTCCATTCCCTCCATGAAATATTGGTGTTATTATATCAGAGATATAATAATGTCCATAATAGGGGAAGTACAAATGGGAGAATAAATCTTTCTTTTGTGCTCTCCTGTTATAGAAGCATTAATAAGAAAAAAAAAGAAAAAGCCAATACTCAGTAATATCAACTATGAACATGACCACAGCATGCTGCTGACTGTGTTTAGAAAATAAAAAAAGCATTCCCATCACTGGAGATACACTTATATAAAAATCTACAAATTCAGTTAAAAATAATGGCTAAAAAATAGGTGAAAGTGTTTGGATGTATAGAACATTTGGACAATTGATATGAAATTTAGAGAAGCAAACACTCGTTTGAATGCAAGATAAATTGAGTAAAAAGCTTAATCACAGTACCTTTTCAGTATTCTTTAATGAAACTATATATATTCAAATGACAGTTTTTCAAATACATATGAAAGACATAAAGTCCGATAGATAATGAAACTGTATTATACATCACAGGAACATTGTATAAATATTTTCTTTATACTGAAGTTAACTCAATACAAAGCTTGAGAGTCACTCAAGGTAGAGGGTTACTGTTGAAATGGTTGTGATAAATGAGATGTGTGATAGGACTGAAAGTGATGGTAGAAAGTGAAAATTATAAGTATAAGAAGGATAAATAATGACTGGCCATGAAATCAGTATGTTGAAAAAAAAACCCACAAAAAAACCTTACACTGAAAACAATGGAACATTAAAACATCTGATATACATTGGAAGTAAATTTTCAAGTCAAGCAATTAAAAATGGAGGAATTGAGAGTGGTAATGTTGGAATTAATAAAACAACAGCAATAATGACAACAATAGCAAGAACAGCAGGAAGCAGTGTTGAGACTACAAGGATAACAGCAAAAAATACTAGAACTTTTTATGAACAGTAAAAGTAACGAAAACTACTTTTTCTTACAGGACTCAGTAGTAAATATAATTAGTGAATTTAAATATATCCCTGATGAAGAGGTTACATTTGCAGCATACTAAGACTGTATAAGCAGGTTGAACAAGGAAAAGTGTGCCCATTACTAAAAAACTTCAGGCCCACAGAGCATGAAAAATATATGAATTATATCCTGCTGAAAAAATCGACTGATTGCCATTTAAAGAAACTATTTTTGAGTAAAACTTTCAGTGACTGAAATTAATTGTTCAATACACATTGACAATGTTTTTATCTTGTAAAAAAATATATGAAGGTTATACCACTTATGCTAGTATTGTAAACAGAGAATGTGAAAAGTTCAAGTTAAACGAAGTAACACCTGACATGTTTAAGTGCTTGATCTTTGTACAAGGGTTGAAAGCAAATAGGGATGCAGAAATTTCTAGAATTTTGACTAAGCTTGAACAGGACTCAAAACAGACCTTGCAAGCTGTAGCTAAATAGAATCAAAGAATAGTGAACTCATGACATGATATGGCTAGAATTGAGGAAAGAGATATATCTCTTTCTTGAATTCGGTTTGTCCCAAAGCATATGGGAAAACAAAATACTTTACAAAACCAAATTCATGTTATGGATGCAGCGAACTATATTTCAAGAGAAACTGCTCTTTTAAGAACAAAAAATGTTTTTACTGTGGAAATGTGGGACAAAAGTTTGCATTGTAAAGTTAAAAAAATTTCAGCTAGACACAGGGTCAGATTTGTCTTTTATAAACAAAGAAACATGGGAAACGAATCTATACACCAATATTAAAATTATCAAAAAAAAAAAAAAAAAATTGATTGGGATATTAGTGGGCAGGAATTAAAATTTAAATGTGAGTTCACATCAGATGTATTATATTATGGGAAAATGGTGAAGGCTAAAGCATTCATGATGGAAAGAACATAACTTGTTCAGAATAGATTGGATGCAACTGTTCAATTTATAAGTGGATGGCTCTTATAGTAACACTGAAAGGCTAAAAACATAAATTGTAAAATCAATTTCCGGAAAGTTTTTTGAACGGTTAGGAAGATACATAAAAACTAACACCAAGTTACAGTTAAAAGAAAATGTGGTACCAATTTTTAGACTATAGAGGAAATTTCATTTTTTAGCTTTGGATACGATAAACAAGGAATTAGTTCATTTGAAATATATGAGAGTGAACGCCAAAATGGATTATAGTGATTGGGTCACCCTGACTGTCGATGTGGGAAAGAAAAATAACAAAATTTGTGTATGTGCCGATTTCTCCATGGGGCTGAATGATTGCCTGCAAGCTTACAATTATGTCTTACAAAACCCAGAAAATTTTTTTCAAAGTTAAATGGCAGAAAGTACTTTTCAAAGTTAGACTTGTCAGACACATATTTGCAAATCCAGGTTGATAAAGAATGTTCAAAACTGTTACCTATCAGTACCAACAAGAGATTATACAAGTTTAACAGGTTACCTTTCAGAATTAAGGTAGAATTTTTCAGCAGGTAATGGAAACAATGTTGAGTGATCTAAACTTTGCGATCACCGACTTAGATGATGTTTTAATAAAAAGTGAAAATCAAGAGCAGCATATTCAGCATGTAAATGAGGTATTCACTAAAATAAACAAATACAGGTTTAAATTGAGTGATGAGAAATGCCAATTTTCCATGACAAAAATTAGATATTTGGGCCAAATCATTTTTATAACGAGCGTTTCATTGTGAGAGGAAAGGAATAACAAGGATTAGGTTTTTAAATGTGTATTCATTTAATATACAAGATATATTACAGTTGTTGGAAAATTAGAAGAAATCTTGATTTCAGTTGCTGATCATCAGGAAGACAATTAGGTGTTATGGCAGCACCATGATTTGACTGATTTCTTGGGTTGATTTGACCGAGGTCACAGGATATAGTTTTTGGTTGGGTCTGATGCATGTGTTGATTGATCAGGGTCATGGTGGTGGGTCGATTTGTGGTAGGGTGTGTTAGTTGCTGAGGTGACAAGGAATTGGTGTAGCTGGTAGGTTTGTGGTGGAATGTCACACTGTGTGGGAATGTTTGTAGTGAGTCTGGTTAGTGGCTTTGAGGAAGTTGGATGTTGTTTCAACGAAACTGGATTGCGGTGATGACTGCTAGGTTATGCCTGTAGTGAATTGGGTATGCCAATGTGTTGTCAGAAGTGATGAAGAATTAGGTGTAGCTGGTATGTATGTGGTGGAATGTCTTGCTGTGAGGGTATGCCTGTAGTGAGTGGTGATGTGGAAGTTGAATGTTGTTTCAATGAAATGTGGTCGCATTGATGACTGTGAGAGTATGCCAAATTGATGGCAGTGGTGACGAGAAATTAGGTATAGCTGGTAAACCTGTGGTGGAATGTCTCACTGCATGAGGAGGCATTCATGAGTCATGTGTCATCTTTATAAGCATGTTTAGGTTTTGCAAATTATTATGCTTTTATTCTGAACATATATTTTTTGTGAGCACCATGAAATAATTTACTAAAAAAAGACTCTAAGTGGAATTGGATGGCAGAATACCAAAAAGTATTCAAAAAAATTAAAAAGATCCTAACGTTGGACTTGTATCTCTTACATTTTGATCCAAAGCTAGAAATAATTGTGGAGAGCAATGCAAGTAACTATGGTTTCAGTGCTGTAATTTTGCTTTAAGCACAAAGATGGTTCTGTAAAAGCAATAGCATATGCATTATGAACACTTTTATCAGCTGAGAAGAATTATGGCCAGTTAGAGAAACAACTGTTAATGCAAAACTTTTTGCATTGACAAGCCCCAGGGAGAATATCCCGGGGGTGAAATGGCAATCTGAATAGGGTAATAGTTTCATTACTATGTAATTCATTTATATGGTCTATAATAAATATATTGATCTCCTTTTGTGAATCAGTTTTAATATTTTATATTATTAGGATCTACTTGGATTACTTACCCAGGGATTTTTACCTATATATATATATATATATATATATATATATACAGTGATAGACGCTTTCATTAGTTTTGACAGATGTCCAGCTATTTATAGGTTAGTCAATAGATGTTTATATTGATTATGACACTTCAGTGCTGCAAGATGCTTACAGACAAAACCATACTGGATACATGAGTGTAGCTTACAAGATGAGTGTGCTGGCCTTAATGCAGATTGTTTAGTCCTTACTCTTGCCTCCCTTAGATATTGATGGCATTTATGTTCAAATGATTCAATTCTGTTGTGACAGCATAACCTTCCCTCTTTTTGGTCCAGGGCCATCTGCTCAAAGATCTTGTGTTATCCCAACAGTATCAGGATTGCTCTTCAGCCTGTCTTTGTACTTGCTGTTGTTTTTTCTTCTGCTGCTGTGTAGAGGGCTGGTATTCCATTATTGCTCATTCAAATGACATTACCAGCCTGTTGCAATTGAGATTGCATTAGAACTGTCTTGATGCCTCCAATTATGCACTTTGCAAACAGATCAGTATTTGAGAGCTTGGCTTCAAGTGTATATCTACAGATTGAGTAAAGACAGCCTTTGCAAAAAACAACAAGCTGATTTGTGGGTGTGCAATATGGAGTCCAAAATCCAGATCCATGCTAAAAGGAGGTGAGGACAACAGCTTTGTAGGTTCTGATTTTCATTTCTAGTTTAATCCCCCTTTCATTCCAAAGATCATGACAGAGATTATGAAATGCATTAGAGGCTTTAGCTATTTGATGGGCAATTTTGGCATCAAAGAAAGTAGGAGTAACTCACATCATATCAGCAGAAATAGCTCCATGTTTATAGGAATAAAACATACACGGACGTAAAACTAAAAGCATATAAAATTGTAAATTAAGATCATACAATTTATTTATTTTGTGTATTAGAGTGTGTGTATTTTGGTTACAAGTTTTTTAAGGTTGCATGTTTAAAAGACATTTCGTATTATATCAAGCAATGTCCCAGAGAGAAGCTGGATGTCTTGATTTTCCAATGGTCAGTAGCGAAGAGACAGAATTTTTGGCCCAATATCCATTTTGGCTTTATTTAATTTATTTTAAACAAAGTTTTAATGTTTTATGTTTTATTTTATTTCATTTATGATATTCATTATTAATATTATCATTATTTTATATTTTTATTTATTAATAATGATAATGTCCCTATAGAGTTAACATTGCTTCCTAGGTAAGTGAAAGACTTCACATCTTTCATATTGAGTATGAAATTGAAAGTTACCATTTAGTGTTGATTCCTATATTTACACACACACACACACGTGAGCGTGTGTGTGTGTATTGTTTGTGTGTGTGTGTGTGTGTGTGTGTGAATAAAAAGAGATAAGAGAAAAACTATTTTTATTGCCAATGCATTCAGTCCTCTGAGGGACTTTATCATTGCCTTGATAAAGTCTCCTCTACAGATACACTGTATCTGAGAATATATACATCTCTATCTATAAAAGGCAGGATGTGTGTGTGTGTGTGTGTAACAAATCCACGGCTGCAATTTTCGACAGATTTGCACCAAAATTTACATGCACATGCTCCAAGTTAGCAAGAAGGCTGAGACCAACTTTGCATTTCCCAATACCCATTGATAGTGGAAATAATTGATTTTTTCATGCTTCTACAGCAGTTTTCATGTAGTTTGCAGCCATTTTCTACTGGCCAGAGTGAGAGCCTATAGCTGGCTGCCACAAATAGCCAGGAAGATTCTATTGCCCAACATGAGAGCCAACAGCTGACTGACATGAATGTTAACTAGCATGCTAGCATGCAAAAAAAATCGATAGCTGCATTTGTCACAAGTGGGAAAAATTTAAATCTGCATGGCACTTTACTCCAATTGGCTCATTCGCTTGCTTAAACTCAATGTTGATTCTGATTCCACAGAACTGGGTTGGGTGTGAAAAAGTATTTGTTGTTAACATTCTTTTTTCATTTGGTTTTTCCAGTTACGAGTCCTTTTTTTAAAGCTGATCATTTTGTGTTCATTTTGTTTAGTTCTTTTTTTTTGTAACAGATTTAATGTTTAGTATAGAGCTTAGAAAAAATTCACAGTGTGAGATAGGCAAGAAGTAAGGCATGTAGCAACATCAGCACGGCAAAGGGCACTCCTTTAAAGGCAAGGAAGGGCAAAAATATTTTAAGTCAAGTGATAGCGATTGCTGTATGAGTAAATACAATTTTTGATCAAGATCGGACACAGAGCCATGCTGCTAGTATATATAATATATAATTTATATATATATTGTTTGTATGAATGATAGTAAAATATAATCATTTTTATAAAAACATAAATGTGTATTTATATATATATATGCATGAGATTAAATTCAAACAAGGCATCAACAAAAAGAAAAAATTTAAAAAATAATTTTGTGTTCTGACATTTGAAATTTTCTGGATCAAAGAAAAAAAACAGAATTTAATGTTCTCACATCTCAGAAATTTTTACCAAGATATTTTTAGAAAATTTTCTTTAATATTTGTAATTTTTATCAATATATTAAATGTGTTGCATTTATGTTCATTAAATTAGGTGAGTGATAGAATTGGAAAGAATAAAAAAAACTTAAGATTTGATCTTTTGTTGTTGATAAAAAAAGTTTGGCTTTTCTTTTTTATTTAAACTTTAAAAGATCTTTTGATTAATTTGAACAAAGATTTTAGGAGAATACATTTATCCAATGGGATTCATAAAAAATATCATTAACCTAACCTTTTATTTACAAAATCCAATTTTCCCTTTAAATCACTTCAAAAAATTTGGAAAACTCTAATGTAATGTCCAATCATTAGAAATCAACAGCAATTCTTGTCAGGAACACAAGAAAAATTAAATAATCAGGATGAAAACGAATTTGTCAAAGCAAATTTAATTAAAAATTGATAAAGGAAGGAGATTCATATGTATTAAATATACAAATATATATATATATATATATATTTATATATATATATATATATATATATATATATAATATAAAATTATAACTAAAATAAACTTTTAAATATCAATTTCATTTCATTTTAAATTGATATTAAAAGAAGAAAAAATCATTCAATGAGAGATTGTCCTCTCCTTTTTAATATTTTTAAATTTTTTAATTTCATTCTGTATATAAAAATATCTGTTTTTTCTTAATATCTTATATATATATATATCTATATATAATATTTCAAATAATTTTATTTAATTTTATTTCATATATCAAGACAATTTTAAGAAAAAATGTGACAAGTGGATGTCTGAAAAATTTCCATTTCTTATGTTTTCAATCCTTTAAATTTTTTATATGTTAAAATGACATTTTAGATTCTCACATTCTCTCTGATACTATAAAGTTTTAATAAAAATGAAAGACCATGTCTAAATATAATTATGAAATATGATAGGGGAAACTTTTTGTTTTGAAAAAATATAATAACAAATTTAATATCATGGTTAATAATAGATACAGAACTTGGATTGAATGGAAATCAGTACAAATCTACTTTTAAAAAATTACATTTTAAAATGAACCAAAATTATACATATAAATATAATATAATCTTCCTCTTCTCCCATATAGCTATGAAGAAATATAAGGACAGACCAGGTTCTATTATTTGGATGGCAACTGGTCTAAACATGAAAAAAATAGCAAACCTATTTTTTTAAAAAAATTCTGCCTTGTCAGTCATGTAAAAAAAAATAATAGTTTAAAAAAAAGCCTTTTATTTATGACACATAAATGTTGAATATTCATGATTTGGAAAATCATAAATTCAAATTATAATCTTTTGATTCAATGGATAGTCATAATTTAAATACAAAAAAAACAAGGAGAAACCATAAAACAGATTTTAAATCATTGCTATTTTAAAAAAATTGAATTAAACTTAAAAAAAAAAAATCTGAAATGTCAGTGATGTATCTTTTTGATAATTTCAAATATCTCATGAATTTAACAAACTTCAATGTGTTATGGACTGAATTGTCTATATGAATTTTAGTATATTAAACTTTTTTATAAAAAACACTCTTTTGTTTAAATTTGTGATCAATATTGTTGAGAAAATTATGTGTGATACTTGTAGGAAAAAGATGTACTGAAAAATAAATTTAACCAACCCATTTTATTTCTCCAATTTGAAAATCAAAGGAACCTCTTGTAAAATCAAAAAAATGTTTTTATAACAAATAGAATTTGGGTTTTTTCACCAGAATTTAAAATTTTAATCAACATTATCTATCTATATGTTATACAATAAATAAAAAAATTTTTTTATAAATTAAACTTTTATATTTTTTATCTCAAATTTAAAAAAAAAATTGTTTTGTCTATAATGTTATTGGATTCCTGAACAGATATTAACAGGGAATAAATCATTTTGATAAAATAAAATCTTTTTTAATTCTTTTTAAATTTTTTTTCATGTAATTTGTTCTAATTCTTTTAATATTGAACCTCAAAAACAAAAATTTAAATGTCAAATAATTCAGAAAAAAAGGTCTCACAATTTTACTTAATGAAATAACTTGGTGTAGAGTTCTAAATCAAATAGTTTTTTTTGGAAAATTCTTGACTGTTATCTATCTTCTAGTTTAAAACTTCCTCAGACCTATCACATCTTAAATTTAAATACAATAATGTGTTGCCATCTCTCCCCATGAAACTATACTTTTTATTAGGTCTCAGATGAATTTGTTTAGGTTTAACAAATTTGTCTTTTCAAAAAAGTTATTAAAAATAAAAATAATATTTATAATATATATAATATATTGATATATATATGATATACCAATATAAATAAAATTATAAAATATAAGGATATATATAGAAATATATAAATTTATATGTATATAAATATATATGTTATATATATAAATTATAAAAAAAAATAGTTATATATAAATATATTATATATATTGCTTAAGGTGAAATTTGGTTATATATTTTGAATATTATTCTATATTTTATAAAAGAATAATACCAATATATATATATAATGGAAAGAATAGATAAATTCATTTATAAGATGTAATGGAATTTTTAAATTTGAATTATTGAAATGATTAAATTAAATATATTTTAAATTTTTAATTGTTTTTATATAACCCATGTTAATATAAGAATATATGAAATATAAATGTGATATAAATATTCAAATTTTGAATATTTAGGAAAATATACATTTTATTGGAAATATTTATAAAATATGCATACACTGAAATATATATAAATATATAATATAATATATTTATAAATAAAAAACATTTTTATATATATATATATAAAATATATTTATATTTGAAAATTTTTATAATTAAATATTTGGGAAATATTTAAAATATTTTTTAATATAATAATTTAAATTATAATGATATATATTTATATATATAATATATAATTTTTTTATACAATATATATATATATAATAAATATAAAATATTTAATTGAAATGCATATATATATGAATTTTAATTTATATTTAGAAAAATTATAATGATTATAAAAAATTAATTTTCTCAAACTTCATTTATTTTATAAAGTTCCAAAATTAAGCCTATAATATATCCATTTATTTTTTTTTTTATGAAATATTATTTATTGACTTTGTCTAATTGTAAATTATTTTAATCTGAAACTCTGAATAATTCCAATGCATATTTGTTTCCAATGTCCACACTGTCAAAGTTGTAGTATGATTTTAAAATACTCAGACATTTATAGTAAAAATATAACAAACATCGTTGAACCCCCTTTTTCTAATTCTTCAAAAATTTAAAAATGAAATAGAATTGCAAAAGGAAAATAATAAAATAGAAAATCGATGAAAAAACAATTAAATTAACCTTTTTACAAAAAAAATGAATGGGAAATTATTTGCAGTGGTACAGAACCTATTTAAACTAGAAATATGTTAATTAAAGAGTTAATATGAGATTGAAAAAACAGTTAAAATAAAGAAAATAGAATATAAAATTTTCCAAACATAAGAAGAAGTAGTATTTCTGCTAGAAGATTATTCAATGAAAAGACAATGAATTAAACTGCAGACCAACATACTTTATTTACTAGTGTATTTAAATGAATGAGAAAACATTTATTGTCCATAGAAGTTAAATATGAAACTATGTAAATTAATTATTATATCTATTTATGGATTTTAAAAAAATAAATTCATACTCTGTTTCCAGATAGCTCCAAACCTAGCATATAATCTCTTATTTTCCAATATTTTTTATATATTGCTATTTATTAAGCACTTCAGATAACAAATTAAAAAAAAATTAATTTTCTTTTTTTATTTAAAAGAAATCACATGGTATAGAAAATTTCAGACAAAAAAATCTTGTAACAAATCGAAACCACCCTAAAAATTCAAAAGTCAGTCAGTTAAGTGACATTTGATATTACAAGACAATCATGTCTCTTTTTAAATAATGACTGAAACAAAAAAATTTTTTTTTTTAAAAAGGTGCTGTTAAAAAAACAGTAGAGTTTTGACAAAAAAAAACCATATGATTGGAAAAGTTTGTCCTGTTATTTAAAATAGCTAGGAGGAGAAAGAAATTTATATATATTTTCCAAGAGTATTATAAATGTGAAAGAAAATGTAATGAAAATTTGGAATTTGAACTTTGATCTCTGATTTAATTTTATCAATCACACCACACATTCAAGTTTTTACCCTATTAAAATTTAAAAAAATTTCAAAATTTTTTATATTAATAATTGAAAATTAAATGCAATTATAATTAAAAGAAATAATATATTTTAAAATTTTATTTAATTCTATTTATAAAAAATTAAAAAAAAGAAATGAAATATTTAAAAATTTTAGCCTAAACACAAAATAATTGGAAACAAATATCCATAGTAAATATTTTCTTTTACTAAAATTAAGAATGAGTTTAGTTTTTTTTTTGAATTTTTTAATTTCATACGTAATTGAATCATTGGAGAAATTTATTGGCAATTTTTTTTGTTCTTTTCATTAAAGATTCCATATAAAAATTTTAAAAAGGAAAGAAAAAGAAAAGGTAAACATAAACCAACAAATTTATAAAAATATATATATATATATATATATATATATATATATTAAATATATAATATATGTACAATTCAAAATTGTAAATATATCATTTTTAGGAAAAAATATCTTCATTCAAACATGTTTCATTGAATAAAAAAAGTTTATTATTTATTTTTTTAATTCCTTTAAAGGCATTAATCAAAAAAATTTAATTTAGATTTTTTCATTAACAAAATTTAAAGATTTTAATTTACAATATATTTATTGATTTTATATAAAAAATATTTTTCAGATTTTAAATTTTAAAAAGTACAAAATTTCAATTGTTTTGCAATAAAAAACAAAATGAATTGAAAAAAATATTTTTAAAATTTTTTATTTCAAATTTATTTTAAAATTTTAATTTCTGTAGGATTTTTCAAAATTTTATAAATTTTTTAATTTGAATCACAAAAAAAAGAGAAATACATTTATATATTATTCAATAAAACGTTGGTAAATTTGAATATTTATCAATATAAAGAATATATTATATATAAATTTTTTATATATATCATATTTTATTTCTTGAAAAACAGTTGAATAAAAAAATTAGAGGTTAGTTTTAGTAAAAAATTTCTTTACAAATCCCAAAATAAAAATTTTTAAAAATAAATAAAAATAAAAAATTTTATATATTTAAATAAATCATTTTCATATTTTGTTCAAAACAGGGTTGAATTTGATTAAAATGGATTGAAGCAAATTATTTCATGAAAATAATATTTGTCTTAAAATTTATAGTATTGACAATAAAATTAAAAAACTAAATTAAAAAAAAACATTTTTTGTTAAAAATTTTAAAGAAGGGGTCCTAAATTATTTCCAGAAAAAAATTGAAATCAAATAAAAATTAATAATTTTTTTTCTTTTGGGAAAAAATAAAAAAATAAAAAAAATGCATAAAAAGTTGAAAAATAAAAACAATGATAAAAAAATTTATAAATTCAATAATACATTGATTTTTCTTTCTAAAAAAAAATTTTATTTTGAAAACCACAATCTAAAGGCTATATAAAAAAATGTTTTTGAAAAATTGAAATTAAAAAAAATTGATAATTATTAAATGAAAGGTTTTGTTTTTTTTTTTGAAAACATGAAAATAATATTTAAATTTAAAAATATACAATTTCAAAATTTAAATATTTTTTTCAATTCATCTGAAAATATTTTGAATAAAAAATTTCTTGTTCTTCTTTTTAAAATGATAAAAATAAAGTTAAACATAATAAAATAAACAAATAAATTAAAATAAAAAAAATTAGCCTTTTTCAGACATTTAAAAAAATAAAAATCTTTTATTTAGAATAAATTTTTTATTTTTAATTTTTTTATATATATATATTATATAGATATATAAAAAAATATATAAATATATATATATTTTAAAAAATTTAAAATAAAAAAAATTTTTAAAAAACTAAATGTATAAAGAAAATTATTAAAAGTGAATTTCAATTAAATACAAATTGTTCAATATTTATGCCACAATTTAAAATTTTGAAGTATCAATAAAACTTTATTTTAATTTTTTGAAATTTCATGATATTTTTTTTTATTTGATTTTTTCAGGTTTCAAAAATCAAATTTTTTTAAATTGAAAAAAAACTTTTAATTAAAAACCCAATTTACACCAAATATTTAATATTTACAATATTTTACATATTTTTAAAAATATTTTTTTTGAGTTTTTTTAAATAGAAATAATAATTTCAAGTAAAAAAATATTCAATCCAAAATAAATTAAATATGTATACCATATTTTTTATATTTTACAAACTTTTCATTTTGGAACATAAACCATTTTTTCTTAAAAAATAACCATTAAAAATACAATTTCAAATGCTTTTTCTTATTATTTAGAATCTATACCTATAAAAACAATTTTAATTAAATAATAGAAACAATAAATGAAAAATTTTATTTTAAGAAACAGAAAAAATTGAAATTTTTTAAATTCTGTTTTTTTGTTAAAAAAAAAATAAATTTCAATAGAAATATGTTGTTATTTTTTCAACTATCTGAATAAAAAAAAAAAAAAATCAAATATGAAATTTTTTTGAAAATATTATATATATATATATTATATAAAATATAAAAAATAAACAATTAAAATTTAATAAAAAAATTTATATGAAACCAAGAAAATCCAGGAATTTTAAAAAGGATATAGAATTTTAAAAAAAAATTGGCATTAAATTTTAAAGAAAATATTTAATAACTTTTATTTTATTTTAGACAAAAAAACCTACTTAAAAATTTTGAAATAAAAGTTTATTTTTTGACATAAACATTATAAATTTTTTTTTGGAATATGTATTTTTAATCTCATTATGTTTTTTTAAAATAAACATTTATTTTTTTTACTTTTTAATAATAATTTGATAAATTTTTAATGAATTTAAATATTAAAAAATCTTTTAGCAATAATTATTTAAATAAAAATTCATTAATAATTTTTTTTTTTCCAATTTTCAAATTTTTATAATAATTTTTTTTTTTTTTAAAAATGATTTAAAGAAAAAAAAATAAAATTCATTTAGTATATATTATAAAAAAAAAAAATCAATAATAATTTTCTCTTGTTCTTTTCAAATGTTAATCTTTTGATATTTATATCAAAAGCAAAAATGAAATGTAAAAATTGATTTGATAAATAATAAAAAAAATTGAAAATTTTATTAAAACAAAATAAAATTCCTTTAATATATTTCAAAAAAAATTTATATAACATAAAATATTCAAAAATTTCTTATATATATTTTTTAAATATTTTTTTGTTTTTAATTAAAAACAAATGTTAATAATTATTTGAAAAATTTTAAAATAAAAAATTTAAATTTCAATTTTTATCAAAACTTTTCATTAAAAACAGAAAATTTTGACATCAATTTAAAATTTTCTGGTTAAAATTTTTTCCATCATGAATAAAGATGTTTAATAAAAAAAATATTATTTAAAAATTAAAATTTTCTAAAAAAATATTTTGAAAAATAAACGGAACCAAAAAACTAAAAAATACTGAAAAATAAATCAAAAATAAAATCATATTAAAAAAAATTTAAAAAAATTTTTAAAAAATTTTTTTTTTTTTTTTTTTTTAAACATTTGAAAAAAGAATTTTGAAATGCTTAAATATTTGAAAAAATTTTTTTTTTTTGTTTCATTTTAATTTTCATTTCAAAACAAAAATGAAAAACATTTTAAAAATTTTGAAATTTTATTTTACAATTTCATAATATAAATTAAATTTTTTTCGGAAAAAATTTTTTAAAAAATTTAAAATAATGATAAAATAATTAAAATCATCAAAATAAATCTATTTAAACAATATATAGAACAAATTCATTTATTATATTTAATTTAATAAATAAAAATTTTTATAATCTAGGGGAAATTCAAAAATAATTTTGATATTTTTTTATAAAAAAAAAATCAAATTAAATAAATATATAAATTTATAAAAAAAAAATATCAAAAATTTTAAATAATTAAATAAATAAAAAAGGAATATTACAAATTCAAGAGAAAATTCAAAATAAATGAAACAAACTGAATTTTTTAATATTATATATTTTACGTTTAAAAATTTTTTTTTTTTTAAAAAATGATAAATTGATAAATATTGACTATCAGAACCAATGTTTTTAAAATTAAAAAAATAGAAACCATTTTTAAAATATTTAATTCAAAAAATTTCAGGAAATAATTTTTTAATAAAAATTTCATTTAATTAAAACCTTTGAATATAGAAAAAATTTAAAACATAATGTAAAAAATAAATTTTAATTTTGGAAAATAAATAATCTTATGGAAAAAATTATTTATAAAATATTTATGAATTTAAAAAACTTCAATAAATATATATTAAATATATATATATTTATATAGATATATATATATATATATATATATATATGTATGGATGGATAAATTGTCATCTAAATTACACAAAAATGAAAATAACACTGACATCTCATTTATATTTACCAAAAATTACACAACAAATATCTTGAAATCATAAAGAATATATTTATTTCAATATAATTGCCATTGGTTTCAACCACAGCCTCCAGATGACTTTGGAATCTCTGGCAAATCTTCTGGATGGTCCCCTTGTTTAAATGGGGAATGCTGCCATAATCCTTGCCTTCAGTTCATCTTTGGTTTTACAAGGAGTTTTCTTGGACTCTCGCTCATCTGCAGCCCCACACATAATAATCAAAGGGGTTGCAGTCTGGGGAGTTAGGTGGCCAGATGTAAGGGGTGATGTGGTTGCAGAAATTGTCTGACAGCCATGACTGGGTTCTCCTGCTTGTGTGGCATGGTGCAGAGTCCTGTTGCCAGACATAGGGTCTTCCAGCAGCCACCCTCTTGACCCAGGGCAGCACTACCTCCTCAAGGCACTTGATGTAGGCCTCTGTGTTGAGTCTGAGGCCCTCACCAACAAATGAATGGTTTTTTTTTTATCAGCCATCACTAGTGATTTTCCAAACTGCTGTACCTTTGTAATCACCATTAGACTCATCCAACTCTTTTCTGAATCCTCTGCACTGTCCTCAGATTGACACCCAAACACTCTGAAATGTTTGTATTGGAGCTTCAGTGTGCATGAATGCCAAGCAGTACAGCATGCTGTTTCCAAATTTCTGGTGGAGTGAATTGCATCATGGTGCTTTTTTTTCTCACAGATGGTGCCCAACTGACCCTACTATACTGTGCAGTCAACAAAATCAAAAACAAACAACATGCATGCACAAAAAAAAAAATATAAAATGGCGACAATTTACCCATCGCATTTAAATATATATATATAAAAAAAATATAATATTTCTATTTAAAAATGTTAAACTCAACTTGATTTTTCATTTAAAAATAAAAAATTTGTACCAAAAAAAAAAATAAAGTTAATAGATTAAAATTTTCTAAAATGAAGAATTTTTTTAAAAACAAAACAAATTTAAAAAGAAATCAAAATTTAACAGATTTAAATTTTAATCAAAATTCAAAATGAAAATTAAATTTTAAGTAAATGAAAAAGTTGAAAAAGCAAAATTTAAATTAAAAAATGTTTTAGAAATAAACATTTTAAAAAAAAATTTTCATCTCTTTTATATTAATTTTAAAATTTTATGTTTAAGCTTTAATTTTTTTTTATTTTCCATTTTTTTTATTGTGAAATTTTAATAAAAAAAAAAAAGAATGTTTTTTTAATATTTGATTTAAGTTAAATTTTTTAAAAAAATTTTCCAAAAAACAAAAATCTCAAGAAGTAAAGTAAATAGATTTTTCAAAAATAAACTAAAAATATAATTTTATTTCATGATTTCAAAATAAAAACCATGATAAATTTAAACTTCAATTGTCATTATAAATGAATTGAATAATTAAAGAAACAAATTGTATAAAAAAAAAATTTTTTAAAGAATTTTAAATCAATTAAATTTAAATTTCCTAAAGAAAATATTAAAAAAAACAAATATTTATCTTTAAAAGGTTAATATTTAAACTATATATTTTTTTAAATAAATACAATCATAATAAACAAACATGACAAATGAAATTTTTAGAAAATAAAATGTAAATAATAAAATTTTAATACTAATTTAAAACAAAATTTTTTTGAAAGTGGAAACCAAATTAAAAAAAAAATTTAGAAAATAACAATTCATCATTTTTTTTTTTAATCAAAAAATTAAATTGATTTAAATTTTAAAAGTAAGTACAAAGAAATTACATTTCAGTATTTTTTTTATATATTTTTAAAAAAAATTTTTAGATAAATAAAATGTTTATTAAAATTATCATGATTTGCTTTTTAATTTTTTTTTTTTAAAAAATTCTTTTTTAAAAATAATAAATTTAGAAATCAATCCAAAATATTAAAAGAAGTAAGAAAATATGATCCTTATCTATGAAGAAATATTCAAAATTATTTAAAAATAAAAATTTTTTTTTCCAATTATAATAAAAAATGAAATGTAAACATTTTAACTGAATTTAAAATAAATATTTAATATCTCATTCAATAATCATTTAAATTAAATTTTTAAAATAATTTTTATTAAATTTAAAAAAATGAAAAAAAGAATTTTTTATAATTTTTTTTTAAGATAAAAAAAAATCATTTAAATTATTTTTTTTCCCAGTCATTTTATAAAATAAAAAAATCAAAAAAATTTTAAATTTTTTTAAATTTTTTTTATAAATTTTTACAACAGGATATATAAAAAAAAAAAAATTTAAAAAAATTTTTATTTTTTTAACAACATCAATTTTAATTTCAAACATTTAAAAAAAAAATGTACCAAAAATTGATTTATTTTTTTCATACAAAAAAAATTAAATATTGTGTTTTTGAAAAATTATAAATTTTAATATATGTTAAAATTTATATAAAAAAACAAATGATCAAAGAGTAATATACAAAAACAATTAAGCCAAATGTAAAAAAAAAAAAAAAAAAACAATAAACAAAAAAAAAAAAAAAATAAAATTTTTTTTTTTCTTTTATTTTCATTTTATTTTATTTAATTTTTATTAAAATAAAACAAATGTTTTAATTTATAATTTTAAAAATTTTAATATTTTAAATTTTTTGAAAAAAAAAATTGAACAATTATATTTAAAAAAATATAAAAATTTTTTTATGTTAAAAAAAAAAAAATTTGAAATTTCAATTTATTATTTATGGGAAATCAATGAATATTGAAAAAAAAATTTTACAATTCTTCATCAATGCAAAAAAAAATTTTTTTTTTTTTCTGAAAATAATGAAATATTGATAAAAAAAAAAAATATTTTAATTGTTATTAAAATAAATATAAAAATTTATTTATATTTGAAAAAATATGATTCATTTTTGTTTAAAATCAATTTTTTAAAAATAAGTAATAATAATGAAAAATTTTTAAAAAAATTCAAATAAAATTTGAAAAATATCTTTTTATATATATATAATTAAAAAAAAAATTAAATCATTTCAAATTTAAATAAATTTTGAAAAAAATTAATCAAAAAAACAAAAAAATATGGTTTAAAATAAAAAAAATTTATTTTAATAACAAAAAAAACCATAATAATTTTTTTTAATTTCAAAAAAATATATTTATAATAAAAAATTAAAAAAATGTTTTATATATATATATATAATATGGTAATTTTTAAAAAAATTTTATATTAAAATTGAGAAAATTTAAAAATTTTAATTAAAAAAATTTTGTAAAATTTAAATTGGGGAATAAATGAAAAAAACTTGGTATTACAAAAAAAAACAAAATTAATTTAAAAATATTTTTCTTTTATTTTCTTATTTTTTAATTAAAAAAGAAAACAATTTTTTTCTAAAAAAAAATTGAATTTGAAAAAAAAAAAGAAATTTTTTTGAAAAAAAACCATTTGATGTTAAAAAGGGCAAAAAAAAATATTGATTTCAGAAATTTTGAAAAACTTTTCATAAAATTTAAGAAACCATTGATTAATTATTTTTTTCAATTGATAAAAAAAATTTTAAAAATACAAAAAAGTTGAAAGGAATTTTAAAATGATTTAAAATTAAAAGATTAAAAAAATTCTAAAAAAGGATATATTTTAATTAAAAATTTGAATTTTTGAAAAGTTTTTATTTAAAATAAATTTAAATATTTTTAGTTGACAATATAATTTGAAAAATACAGTTTTATTTTTCAAAAATCTGAATATTAAATTATATTTTATTAATTTTTTAAAAATTTAAAAAAAAATGAAAAATTTTAAAATTATTTTATCATTTTTTTATTGGAATAAAAAAAATGTTTTTTGGAAATTGTGAAATTAAAAAGAAATGTAAAAAAAAATTTTTTTTTTTCAGGTTTTTTTTTTTAACATTTTAAAATTCATTCCAAATGTTTATTTTTAAATTCTTAAAAATTAATCATTTTATGAAAGTTTTAACAAAAAAATTAAAATTAGAAAACAAAAAAATTTCAAAGGTTAAAGTTTCTGTAGAATATTAATTAATTTTTTTCAATACTTGATTCAAAATCAGTGAAATTTAAAATATAAAATTTATGGACAACAGAAAAGAAAATTTTCAAACATCATTTTACATTTTATGCATTTTCAAAATTATTCAATGGATACAAAATAAACAATCTTTTAAAATATTTAAAAATTTGATTAAAAAATAAAAATTCTAAAAATCAAAAAAATTTGAAATTTTTGGGACAAATTTTATAAATAAATGGGCAAAATTTTTTAATTCATTTCAAATGAAAAAAAGGGAAAAAAATTTTGACAAAAAAAAATTTTGCATTAAATTCTCAAATTCTTTTAAATTTATGTATAAAATTTTTATAAAATGGCAAAAATACAAAAACATAAAAAAACAAAATTTCAAATTGATAAAAATTTGTTCAGTATACATAAAAATTTTTTTTTTGAATGAAAATGATTAAAAAAATTTTGAATTTTAAAACACATTACATAAAATTTATTCCATATTTTCATATTTTATTTTTCAGATAATTATGTTTTGGACCTCATATAAATAAAAAAGATTAAAAAAAAAAAATTTACCAATCTTTTCAAAAAAAAACAAATTTTTAGTTTGTTACAAATTAAACATTTTAGTAAATTCTGTTTAAATTATTTTATAATTTTATTTTTTCTTTTTTTCAAATTTTGAATGAAAATTTTAATATTGTTAAAATTCAAATTTTGATGTCATTAGAAAAATGTTGATTAAAGAATCAAAAAAATTAATTTTTTTTTTTTTTTTTATTAACTATTTGCACATGTTAAGTTAAAAAAAAAAAAGAAATTTTCATTTTAAAATTGAAATTTATTTTTTTTTTTGATAAATAAATTTTAATTAACAATATTAAGTATATTTAATTATATATAGCTAACAGATAGAGATCAAGTTAATTTTATTCTTTTCCATAAAAAATATTTGTTCAAAAATAAAATATAAAAAACAAATTTGGATTTTCAAAACTCAATAAAAATTGAATTCCAATTTGTTAAAATTTAATCACAATTTGACATTATCCATTCTTACAGCATTTTTTATTTTAAAAGTCACCCATCTAGGTACTGACCAGGCTCAATGTTGCTATATTTGTTCAAAACAATTTGCATTATTTTTGTTATTTGATTTTTTTTTTGAATGTGATATTTTCTGTTAAAAAATATCTGAAATAAAATTAAAAAAAATTAATTTTCATTAAATGGAAACCACTAAATAACAGTAAAATATGGATTCAAATTTTTCCCTTTTAGGATATCTTTTCTCATCTTCTTTCTGGTTCAATTTTTCTTTTGATAAATTGAAATTAAATTTAGCCCATTTTAGGATATCATTTTTTTAAATAATGAACTCATTGAAATTTTTCATTTTTAAATTGAAATACCAGAATTCAAGCTTATTTTTCAAAAAAAAAATTTGAAAGAATATGAAGAAAATTTGGTCTTCAAATTTTCCTTGTAAATATTTAAAAATGAATAAAAATTCTTTTTCAACATTTTTTTCAATTATTGCTCACATTTTTAATTTATATTTTGAATAAAAAACCCCTTTTTTTTGACCATCTGCCATATTATACAAAAGATGGTCATTTGAAAAATTGGATAATTTTTAAATTTATGATTCATTTCATTTTATAATTTAAATAATTCATATTTTTCAAACAAGAAATGGAATATATCTAACATTTTACATGAATATACTTTGATTTTAACAATCAATACAGAAAAAAATATTTTTCCCATTTCAAGAATTTATTTTTTTTTAAATAACCATAAGTTTGTTCCAAATTCTCTTTCCTCATGATTTGCTATGTGTATTTTTATCATTTTGAAAAATTGAACATATCAAATAATGTAAATTTTAAAAATTTATCAAAAATCTTTTTCTTTGTTTCGAAAAATTATGGTCATTATTCAATCAGAAAACATGTAAAAAATAATATCAAACAGTGTTTGATGTATTCAAACATAAATGGAAAAAAAATATTTTTCATCAATTTTTTTCAGATTTAAAATTTGTTTTCCCTACAATATCAAAATAAAAATTTTGGATACAAAAAATTTGATATGTCAAATTTTTTAAAATTTAAATGCATTTGCAATTGATGTACATTAACTACCTTGATTTTACATATGAAAAAAATATTTCCAATATATTTTAGAAAATCAACATATGGATATGAAATAAATTGTTTTTTTTTGTTCAGCACAAAATATATAAATTTATAAAAAATTTTCAAAAAAAAATTTGAAAAAAAATAATATTAAAAATATACCATAAAAAAAATTTATTAAAAAAATTTATTTACAACTATACCATTATATTTTTGTCATAAATCATAAAAGATTTCAATCAAGATCAACCAAAGTTTGAATTATTTAAACTGGAGGAGCTTTAAGGTTAATTCAAATTTAAAATTCAAGTAAAAATATGTATAAATTATAATCTATATATAAAGATTATACCATTGATTTTTTTTTCATCATGACAATGAATCATATTCATTTTTTCTTATTTTCATTAAATCATTTTTTTAAAAAAAATATTTGTTCTGTGCAGATGAAAAAATTTTATTAATCATTGCAGTAAATTATTTTTGGGCTTAAAAAAATAAAAAAAAACTATTTAGGTCACAATCGATGACAAAAAAAAAAATCAATTTCTCAAAAAAACTATGGTTTTTGAAAATATGACTATTTACTTCATTAAAAATTAATTTTTTCATGTCAATGATTTTCATAAAGTGTTTCTGTATTGAAATTATAATTATTTCTGTTTTTAATTATTTATTACTATTTTTTTCATACCAAATTTGAATATTTAAATGTTTTATATTCATATATATATTAAATAAACATATTTCATTAAAAAAAATTACAAAAACCAAATTAAAAAAACAATTTTTTTTTTTAATTTTTTTGAAATTAAATTTTTTTTTTATTACATAAATTATGAATTTAAATATATTAGATTTAAAAATGAAAAAAGGAAAATAAAAAAAGAAGGACAGGCTTTTGAAACAAGGATCTAATGTCGATTGACATACATTTGAATAGTAAAATTATTTTATTTTTAAATTCAAGTGTCAATTCAAAAACATAAAATGAAAATTTGATCAATATCAAAAATACTTTTTAAAATTGTTATTTTTTTTAAAAAAAAAAGTGAAAGAGGATGGAAACTTTGAGCATTTTGATTTTATAATTACATGGAAAAAATTCATGTAAAAAATTTCAAAACTGTTATGAAATTAAAACTCAGTATCCTTTAAAACAAGTTTCTACCACAAATGAAAATTTTCTGGCGATATTCTTCAAAAAAAAATCAAAGAAAATTTTCAATATGAAAAACTAAAACTTTGTTTTCTAAAAATTTAAAATTTTACATTCAATAGAATTAAAAAATTGCTTAAAATTAAAAAATCTCATAATTGTTCCAAATTCAATTTAAATCATTCAAACATTTGGAAATTTTAAATTTTTTCATTGTTGATGGGAAATACTAATCAATTAAAAAAAAATCATAATGTTTAATTTTTTATTAAAAAGCATTTTTAAAAAAAGAGAAATTTAAAAAATATTTTAAATTCAAAATTTATGATAAATAATTTTCATTTTTTAAAAAAATTTCTTTTCAATTATATAAAAAATATTAAAAAAATAATTTACCTTTTCATTGTTTCAAAGTATTTTGTTTCATTAATAATTTTAAAAATTTACATTTATTATTAAATTCCATTTTAAAAATTATAAAACAAAATGGTAATTTCCTTTCAAAAAATTTTAAAAAAAAAATTTATTAGTATCAAAACTAATCATATATATATCTTCCATAAAATGGCAAAAAACTAAAAATGACCTGCCTGGTTAAAATTTAAATTTTGAAAAAAATGGCTTTTTTTTTTAGTAATTTAAAAATGATGTTGACATATGGCTTCATCACACTTTACAGGCATATTTAAGTTTTATCTGATAAAATACCAATGTTAAATGTTAAACCACTTTTTACATGGATATATAACAATGTATGTGCCCAAATTTTTTCAAAATTAATTTTAATTCAGGCAGAGAAAATTGGTTTGGTTGGATAAAAGGTAATTTTTGAAATAATCAGTTTTGTTAATTTAGAAATTTTAAATTTTCATTTAAAAAAAAAAAAAACTCTTAGGAAAAATAAAATTTAAAGTTTCCCAGATGATATTCAGTAAATTTCTTGTTTTTCAAAAAAATTTAAATCTGTTTTTATAACAAAGATTCATCATAAAAAAATTATGAAATCATTTGATGATGAATATCAATTTATACAAAAAGAAAAACATTTTAATTGCTAATATAGTTTTTTTCATTAAAATTTAAAATTTTAAAAAAAAATCAAAATTATTCAAAATAACCATATATAAAAAAATCTAATTAAATTTAAAAAGGCTGGTTTACAAAGTTATTTTTGTAACCCATAATATATTCAACAATATCAAAAACATAGAATTACCAAATTAAAAAATTTATATATATTATATATATATAAATATGGTGGTAAATTAAATTGTCGTCATTTTATATTTTTAATTTTGTGCATATATTGTTTTTTTTTTTTTTTTTGTCAACTGCACAGTATAGTAGGGTCAGTTGGGCATCCATCTGTGAGAAAAAGAGCACCATGATGCAATTCACTCTGCCAGAAATTTGGAAATGGCATGCTGTACTGCTTGGCATTCATGCTGGAAGCTCCAATACAAACATTTCAGAGTGTTTGGGTGTCAATCTGAGGACAGTGCAGAGGATTCAGAAAAGAGTTGGATGAGTCTAATGGTGATTACAAAGGTAGGTGTTGGAAAACTCACTCTGATCATTGACATTATGCCTCCATTCATTTTGTTGGTGAGGGCATCAGACTCAATACAGAGGCCTACATCAAGTGCCTTGAGGATGTAGTGCTGCCTTGGGTCAAGAGGGTGGCAGCTGGAAGCCCCTATGTCTGGCAAAAGGACTCTGTAACATGCCACACAAGCAGGAGAACCCAGTCATGGTGGTCAGACAATTTCTACGACCACATCACTACTTACATGTGGCCATATAACTCCCTAGACTGCAACCCCCTTTATTATTATGTGTGCGGCACAGTTAAGTGAGAGACCAACAAAAATTTCTTGTAACACCAAATATGTACAGAAAGCATGGATTATGGCAGCATTCACATTCTTAAAAAAGGAGACTGTCCAGAAGAGTTGCAGGAGATTCCAAAGTCACTTGGAGGCTGTGATTGAAGCCAATGGTGATTTTATTGAATAAATTTACTCTTTAGTATTGCAAGATATTTTTATGTAATTTTGATAAATATGTTATCTTAAAATGAGATATCAGTGTTATTTTTTTTTTTGTGTAATTTAGATGACAATTTATCCATTGCACCTGTATATATATATATTTTATATATATATAATATATATGAATTTTCATTAATAAAATAAAAATTAAAATATATGAAATATTTTATTTAACATAATTATATAAAATAATACCTTAATAATTTAATTTGAAAACATTTTGAATTTAAATATATTATTAAATTTTTTTTGAAATAAAATAAAATAAAAATATTGTGATTTAAAATTATTGTAAAATAAATAAACATAAAACAAATAAAATATATATATACAAATATATATATTTATATAATATAAAAAAAAAAAATGAAAAATATTTTAATAATTTATAAAATAAAAAAAAAATAAAACAAAATTTTTTTATTTGAAAATTTTTTATGTTCAAAAAAATAATTTTTTTTAAATTATATACAGTTTATGTTTATTATACTGGTTTTCATTTTGATATTTTTGAGGACTTTCATGATATTACATTTAACAATACTAAAAAATTAACAATAAATTTAAAATTTTACAAAAAATAAATGTTTTTATTTTGAATAAAAAAATTAAAAAAAAAATTTATTTAATAATAAAATTTTTTATAAATGATTACATCTTGAAAATAATTGAATCTTTGAAAATGAAAAAAAAAATTATTTAAATAATAAAATATTTTTAAAATGATTTTTTTAGAGATATAAAAAAGCATACTTTCATAAAAAAATTTTGACAAAAAAAATCCTTCAAAAATTCAAATGATCTTCCTTTGGTTTTATATTTGAAAAAAAAAATTATTTGAAAAAATTTGATGATTTTATGAAATAAAAAAAAATGATTTTGAATAAAAAACTGAACAAATAAAATTTTATTCAATTTTATAGACTTTTAAATGTCCATTTTAAATGAATGAAATTTCCAAAAAAAATTTTTCAAACTATGAATAGAAATAATTTTTATTGCTGTAAATTATTGTTTTGGAAAATTTTGAAATCAAAATTGAAAATTCAGACAAATGTTTAATTCATGAGAATTTACATACCAATATAATATGTTATTTAACATAATTTTAAATTTTCATCATTTTAATTCTTATGATTAAAAATATATTTTTTAACAAACTGCAATAAACACTTTTTAAACAAAAATGAATTGATAAAAATTTGTTCAAATGATCAAAACCATTTTTGTTCCAAAAATAAAATTAAAAATTAAAAAATTAAACTTTTGACCTTTTTTATGAAATTTTTTTTCCTTTTTTGCAAAAATAATCAACAAAAAACAATAAAACAAATTAAATTATTATCAAAATTTTTCCTAGAATAAAAAATTTAAAATATTTTATCAAAAAATTAAAAGAAAATAAAATTCAGTTAAAAACTTTGATCAATTTATATTTAGCAATGATATAAAATTTTTGTCTTTCATTTGATTTTCAATCAAAAATTTAATCATTTAATTTTTAAAAAAAAAAAATTAGTGAAAATATAAAAAATTGTAAAATAAAAAAAAAAAAAATAAAAATATATATATATTTAAAAATAAAACATTTAATATATATATCCAAAGAGAAATTTTTCAATATAAAATAATATTCATAAATTCAAATTTTTATATTTTTTTCTGACCTAAAATTAAATTAATTTGAAAATTAAACAACAAGGTATTATTATTTTATTTTATTAAATTTTATATTTAAAAATTTTGTTCATAAAAAAGAATAATTGAAAATTTGAAAACAATTATTTTAAAATTTTTATTCATAAATTTTTATTTCTTTATATTTTTAATATTTTAAAAAAAAAAAAATAAAAATGGAAATTATTTAAAATTAAAAATTTACATCCTTTTAATTGTATAAAAAAAATTTTAAAATTAAATTATAAAAAATTTTTGTTAAATTTAAAAATTTGTATTTATTTTTTCATTTTATTACCATAAATAAAAAATTAAATGTTTGAAAAAAAAAAAATTTATTTTTTATAAAATTATTTATACATTGAATAGTTAAAAATTAAATGGTTATAAAATTCAATTTATATCAAACATTTTATTTAAATAAATTATTTTAATAAAAATATAAAATATATATTTAAGATAATGCTTCAATTAAAGTATAAAAATTGGAATTTTTTAAAAAAAAAATATTTTTAATAAAAATAAAATTCATTTTAATGAAAAATTTTTTTAAGAATTTAATTTTTAAATTTATTTTTAAAAAAAATTTCTTGATAGAAATGGAAAAATTATTTTTTTTTATAAAAAAAGAATATTTTCAAATTAAATAAATTTTTGAAAATTTAATTTACTTTTAAAAAAAATGAACCAATTTAACTGAAAAAAAGAATATGGAAGATGCTCTTTTCCTTTTCAATTATACAAACAAATACTAATTATTTTGTTCAAATATTAAATTTTATTTGAATTTTCATTAACTTATGGTCAAACTTTACAAATTTTAAAAATTTGAAATTAAGATTCATCTCATTTTTGTTTAAAAAAATTTTATTTTATTTAATTGACAAACCAAAAAATTTTTTTAAATTATTTTAAAATTCTAATTCCAATAAAACTTCATTGATTGAAAAATTTTTTTTCTAAAATTTAAAAATTTGCATTAATTTCAAAAAATGTAAATTTAAATTTTTTTTAAATGTTTAATTAAACAATAGGAAAAAAAAATAAAATACTAAAAACATGAAATATATTTCATTAGAAATTTACAAAATGCATCAATTTTTAAAAATTATAATAATTTAAAATTAGGAAAAAAAAAAAATTTTTCTTAATTTTAGAATTTAAAAAAAAGGATAAAAAATTTAACAAAAATGATAAAACAATTGATAATAAAAAAATATAAAAAAAAATTTTTTTTTAAAAAGATAAAAATTAGAAAAAAAAAAAAAAAAAAATAAATGACAAAAAAATCAAAAAAAAATTTCATTAAAAAAAAAATTTATTTAAAAGCTATTATTAAAAACAAAAAATCATATATTTTGACATTTTCAAAAAAATTTAACAATTTTTTTAAGGAAATTAAAACATATTCATGATCATTTTTTTTATTGACATTTAAAATAAAATTTTTAATTAAATTTTAAAATTAATTTTAAATGAATTTTCAAAAGTTTAGTGAAAAAAATATATTTGATATTAAAACAGTTCTTGAAATCTTTGCAAACAATTTTGTCAAAAAGTCTTCTTACAATATCAGATCTAAATAATAAAAAAAAATTTTTTTTTTATATTCTTTTTTAAATTTGATTTAACAGGTAAAAATTAAAAAAAAAATTTATCTTCATTTCTGCCTTACGTGTTATCATTTTTGATGCTGTTAAAAAAAAAATTAAATCATTTTGAAAAATATCTTCATCAAAAAAAAAAATTTTTAGAAAAATGGTTCATTTAGATACAAAAAAAATATTTCTTTCATAGATAAAAAAAAAAAGGATAAAAATTTTCTGTTTAAAAAATTTAAAAAAAATCTGTTTAATCCTCCAAACAAAATTAATAAAAAATCAAATCTTATAAATCTTTTTACATTTTAAATTTTAGATTTATGAGAAACAAAAATGGAAAACAATCAAAAACTGCTTCTTTATTTTTTAAAAAATTAATGTAATTTTTTTTTTTTCAATATTCAATTTGTTTATGGAAATTTTATTTAATGCTCAAAAATTTATATATACATTATATATAGTATATCACCAATAGACATTTGGTTAAACATTACAAATACATTTAAAAATTAAAATATTTATATATAAAATTTTAAATAATTATATATATAAATTTTAAATATATATATATATATATATATATATATACAGGGTGTCCATAAAGTTCATGTGCACTTTAAAAATTTATAACTTTATTTGTATTTGCGATAGAAATAATCTTGCAAAAAATATTATAACCTTTTTAATGTATTTAGTTTTAAAGTATAGCTAAAATAACTAATGTGATTCGAAGGCATTACTGTAAATTAGTTGGCAAATTAGAAAAATTGAACTGCAAAAAAATTACCCTTTGTACATTTAATGATGGAGGACATGTGGAAACTTAAATAAAATTTCAATAAAACAAAAAAAAATATAGATTTTATTTTTCTAATCCTTTTTACAAATTATTTCTATAAATACAAATAAATAATGAATAGTAAATTTTTTTTAATTCAACGAAATTTATGGACAACCTTTATTTTTAAAATAATACAGGTCACAATCAAGATAAATATATAATATGGTTATTAAAAATAAAAAATGATCAATCTAATAGATTAAATGATAAACCAATTTTTTTCCCCTGAAGGTTACCTGGATTGCCAAACACCTGATGAAGACCAGAAGGCACAATGACTGAAATGTTGTGATAACAACAACAAAGATAAAGACAAGAGAGTAAAAATAATGTAAATAGTTACAACCAAGGCTTAAGCAAGAGTATATTCATGCATAGATGTAACATATCTTCACGTGTGGGGAGTGTAACAGATGTGTGAGTGGGGCAATAATTAGCAACTCAGTAAAAGTAATTGGCGAATTCAAATTCTGGCCTAGTTTGTTAAATTCACTTTCACATATATAGGAAAAGTATGAACCTATCTATTCTCTCTCTAGCTATGGGTTAAATAGCGAGGCTGACTGAGCTTTCTTGCTTTGATGTGGCAGTCAGTTCAGGAGAAGGAAAACTGAATATAAAAACCAGCCTGAAGAAGGATGGCCTCCAGCAGACTCTTTCTCTAGACACACCACTGTTACTATGCCTGTAGTACATTTAGTGCCCCTGTAACTGTCATGGGTTATGGGATAATCACACATGTTCACACAAGACAATTCTATTCTGCAAGGTTAATTGTTGGCCACCTTGTACTAAAAAGGTTTAAAAAATACTAAATTAATGGAATGTATCTATCCAGTTTCTCCAGATATCTAATCCAATAGAAAACTTGTGGCCCATGGAGATATGAATGAAAATGAAAAACAATATTAAAGTAAAGATTATCTGTGGGAAGCAATCAAAACAGCAACAAGTAATTTTAAATTTCAAACAGTAAAAAACTTTGCAAAAACAGTGAATGATAAACTGATGAAGGCTAGAGAATGTCGAAGGGCTGAGATTAACATGTCAAATATTAGAAAAAAGATTTATTCAGAGATATGTGATTGTGTATTAATCAAATGCATTTTTTAACAGTTGATATCTTTTGGATTTATTTATAAATAACAATTTATGTTGCAATTCGTTTGTTTTTATAATAAAATCTGACATCCACAAAAGAATTTGTTATAAATATTTCAAATTAAGGACAGATATTATTAGATGAAACTCAAATGATATAATATTTCTAATAAGGGCTTATATGAGCCGAAACTCAAATGGTATATTGCCCCTATACAATTAAGTATATCCTGCAAATTCTACCAAGTACTTAGACAAGATGTTTTTTCGAGTGCTACAGTTCACAACTGAGAGGATTTAATCCAATGTATATATTTTTGCAAGAGAATGCTCCTTCACATTCTTCTCAGTTGATGATTGCCTACCTTACCAAAAATAGTTTTAAAGATAAATTAATGGAATGACTCTCAGGTAGAGAAAAGGAAAACATTGAATAACTTGCCTAATGAATTTGTGTGAATGGATGGCAGAGCAGTGACAAGAAGGGACAGTAATGAGTCAAACTCTGCTTAGAGCAACAAGAGACAGAAAGTTGTGGAGAGCTATGACCACCCATGTCCTGGACATGGCACATAAATGATGATAAATTGAAGCATACAGGATATGTTGGTCATATGAATATTGGTAAAGTATGCCAAATCAAAAGGTGGTTTCCTCTACAAATCTTTACTAAAATTTGAATGAGCAAGCTTTATGTCCGCATTATATGATTATTGAAGTTAAGCAACATTGAACCTGGTCAGCACCTAGATGGGTGACCACTCGGAAATACCAGGTGCTGTAAGCTTAGATGTGTGGGCAGTGTATTGGATAATGGCTTAGAATTGTTAATCGTAGAACTGAGGTCCAATTCCAGTTGGGTCCATTATATTTATTTATATGCAAAAGCTATGAATCCACCTCTTCTCTTCCAGCTATGTGTTAATTAGTAATCATAATCACCCCCAAGCCAAGTATTTTATATTCTAAAAATATTTACTGGCTTTAAATATGGTTGATAAGACATAGAAGATGAATCAATCAAATGTGCAGGCTGATAGATGTAATATACACTGTTTAATAAATAAAAATGGGGTATTTATTTTAAATGCAAAGTATCGACTATAATAACACTTGAAATAATAAAAATATCTATGTATTTATGTATATATGTGCTTTTCATATATATATATATATATATATAAGTGTGTGTGTGTATGTATATATTTTGGCAGCATGTTTTCATTAAGAGACTCCTTTTGTAAAAAATTAATTTTCAGATCACAGAGTGATAATGGGTCCTATAATATTCATTTTATTATAAACAATACCCTGATGATGACATGGATATGTCAAAAGTACTTGGTCATAAAACAAATATTTATAAACACGGTGATTTTCTCTTGTCTTTCAGTATTGACATCAAAAAACTAATCCGAGATTATGAAAGGATCTTAATGAAAATGAATAAACAGAATATGTCTAAACTGTACAATTAAACATGTATTAAACATATATATATATATATATATATATATATATAATCATCCATGCATGTAGGAATATACAACTATTTATATTCATGTATGTATATGTGTGTGTGTGTGTGTATATATATATATATATATATATATATATATATATATATATATATATACCCTCACATGTGAGAATATATATCTATCTAATTATGTATATGTGTATTTGTCTTTCTTACTGCCTACAGCTGCCTTTCTTCAATAATATAGGATCTTGTTCATTATTCACAATGTTTCACTGTTTGTTGCCCCAAATTTTCAATACTATTAATTTAGGCACCATGCCACAGTAATTTAATAAGACATAAAAATAACTTCATCCATCAAATATTCTCTTAAACAAGGAATGAAGGTAATACTGATAAAGATGCTGCTAGCTCACCAATATTTAATTAACAAACAAGTTTTGGGTGTTTTTGTCTGTATACAGACGTTTACTAATATCATCCTCAGACAATAAAGAAAAAATTAAGGTAAAGTGTTCTTAGTTTATTTATACATATACACACATAGAAAAAAAAATTATTTTTTCTCTGCCTTTTTAGTGAAATGTGTCATGTAGAGAGTTGAGCCAACATTCCATAACTGCCCATTTATATTCTATCTTTTTATATTCATAATTTTTCTAAGACTCATTGGTTTCTTGAATTTTTGCCTATTTTCTTTTTCATATCATTGACTGTGGACAACTGAAAGACATTAATTGCAAACAAATTGTGTATGTTAGTAACATAGACCACTGTTTCAAACATTCAATTTTCTTGGGTTAATATGGACTATTTACATTGTTCAGACTGTTGTCCTTATCTTTATTGTTATATTCATGATGTTTTTTTTGTTGTTCACTCCAGCCTCCTTCAGATGATATAAGTTGGAATTTTGAACTAAACCCTTTGTTTTGTCCATTGGGGTAGATTGTTCTAGTTCCTCATGCCATACCTTTTCTGGATATCTAAGTTTCAGTTATTTCCTTTTAGTAACTCAACTCTCCATGTGAAGCTACTGGATTACTTCAACTAAAGCTTTTATCCACTGAGCCATGTGTCCTTGGGGACAATATTTCATCGCAGAAATATAGACAAATATGGACTATTCTTTATGTTTAATATCACCATTGACAAATGCAATATTGTTCAATATTGGCATTTGCAGACATTTCTTTTACTAATGTTCACTGAATACATGATTCAAAGGCCACTCAAAGTAGAGGGTTACTGAAGGCAGTTGTTTTGAGAGTAGGAAGAGTAAGGGGTATAGTTTGTGCAGATATACGAGGAAGATAATGGTTAACCCTAGACTTGAAGAGGTTAAGATTGTAGTGGTTGGGAAAGCATCCTCCTGTGATTCTGTTCAACAAAATAGCTGTTCTTGGGAAGAATTTATCCAAATATTCTTACTAACTGAATACGAAGGCAATGAGGGTGATTTGCTTCAATGTACATGGCATTTTTTTTAAACGATGAGGATTAGAGTTGAGTGAACTAAGAAATGTAGATCATTTGAAAGTTTTTCATGGAAATATTGACAGAGTAGAAGAAGTGGGTAAGAGGGTTGTTCCACCCCAGGCAGTAAATTTTGAGGGGTGTCTTTTATAATAAAGTAGATGTTTTGGCATGTTGTTTAGTTGTGTGACAAAATCTATGACCACCTCAGGTAGCACAAACATTAGGTATGGTGTTACCTGTGGATAGAATACACTGATTGCATCTCCTATCAAGCAAAACTGTGAATGTATGTAGACTCAAATATAAATTCCTAAATCAAGTAAATGCTTATATACTCAAATATAAATAACTAATATTTACCTATTCCAAAAACCAAATAAATGCTTATAGACTAAAATATAAGCAACCAATATTTGCCTATACTTGAACCAAGTAAATGTTTATAGACACAAATATAAATAAACCAATATTTACCTATTTCACAAACCAAGTAAATATTTACAGACACAGATATAAACAGCCAACATTTACCTATGTGCCTGTACATTAGGGAAGCTCAGTTGTGGTATTGTCATCAATTTGAAAGTTGGGTTTGAGATAATAAATAATGATGCAAAATATTTTTTCCAAACTGTTACCATTTTGTGAAGAAATGAGAAAGATTAAGTTTAGGTTAAAAATCGTAACACTGGAATTTCATTCCAGTAATCAGTGAAAACCTTAGAGCACAGTTTTATAAAATTCATAATTTACTGAAGATTTCCAAATTGTTCATGAACAAGATGTATGACACAAGCACATTATAACTAAATCATTGTGCCATCAAATAAAACCTTTCATTTACTTCAAAGGGAAATTATACTGGACAATTTAGTTCTATTATGATATAATATGTTATACTGTACAGTAGTTTTAGCAGTATTTTAAATAGAAAATGCAAATTTAAAACATTTTGTCTTATAATTTGTGGCTAAAACTATTATGATGCTATATACACTTTTATCTATTTTTTTATTATAATCAAACAAATTTTATTTATTGAGTAGTCTTTTTTATAATCTTTTACAAATTGCTTTACATAGTTTTTACTCATTGACTACAGTAAAACAAATTGCATATTTTGCTTGTGGTGATTCATAATTAGAATTCTGGTTTTAATATATTTTTCATTCAATGAATCTAATACAAAATATATCAACTTTATTTGGATTTATTCTTGAGATAGTAAAATTTTGAAGTCAGTTTGTCAGCAAAAATCTGTGGAAATTAGGTATTCCTGTACATTTCAGATGATACTTAAAAGTAAATGTTCAAAAATCGGTGAAAGCTATGAATGTAATTTTTGGTGTCGGTACTTAGGATATCAAACCTCAGGTTTCATAAAGACTGCATAGTTGATTTTCAAAAACAAAGTGAAAAGTCAACCTGCTCTGATGTACCGTAGCTATTCAGTTTGGATGTTTACTTTCTTTATGGTTTATAAAGATTTAATCATTTTTATCACGTATATTTTATTATCAAAATGATACACAAAAATCTTGTGAGTGAAGAACAATTGCTTATAATCTCATTTAGACATTAGTCAATAAAGGTGCACTATTGATGAAGCTGTAAATGCTGTTATTTCATTTATATTAATAAGACAAATTATAGCCTAAAGTTTGTCTGTCAGAAAAAGAAAGAGATATTTTGTCTTTATTATTTGGTTGACGTAAAAGTTTTTAGTGCTAATTTATGTTTGGGAAATTTTACAGGTTGACTTGGCTTTTAATTGTTTGCATGTACGTCCTATTTGTGCAGAAAGGAATATTACCTTTTTTTTCACTGAAATGCTGTCTGAACATTCATCTCTATTTGGTCTTCATGCTAAAAATCTCACCAAGGATGTGTTATAGCTTAATACTTTGTATTATTCACTATTTTCCTTTCCACTGCATTGTTTTTCAAGGCTCCTCTACTGCACTACTTAATTTTATGTTTCCATAGCAGGATATGATAACACAACTGTGAAATTCAAACATGCTATTCTTTTATTTGAGTTACTTTCAGTAGCAGAATAAAATGTATGGTGTAGAATTAATAAGTACTAAACACTTCAAAAACCTTGGTGTATGGCTCAGTTATAACAAATTTAGTACAGGAGATAAGAAAATTAAACAGAACAGGCAGTTTTGTCCAACACCTTAAATTGTTACAAAACTCGAATCCTATTCTTAAATAATCCCATCAGAATAAGACTTTCATATAGATGTCATTCATGGTGCCAAAATATTTCAGAAATATCTAATCTGTCAGTTGTATAAATTAGGGCAGGTTAATTTTTTATATTTTTACAAAATCATCATTGCACTTAGTGTGAGAACTGTGGTTTGATGTCATAAGTACTGACATCAAAAATTAGATTCATAGCTTTCACTAATTTTTGAGCATTTAGTATTAAACATCATTTGGAAAAAATGTATGGAAAAACTTAATTTTCACGGGTTGTGGCTTACAAACTGACTTTAAAATTTTATTATTTCAAGAATAAATCCAAATAAAGTTGATATCTTTTCTGTTAGATAAATTGAATGGAAAATATATTAAAACCAGAATTCTAATTATGAATCACCACAAGCAAAATATGCAAATTGTTTTACTGTATTCAATGAGTAAAAACTATGTAAAAAGAAATTGTAAAGGATTACAAAAAAAAAACAACTCAGTGAATAAAATTTGTCAGATCATAATTAATAAAAACAAAAAATAGATAAAAGTGTATATAGCATCATATATTACATCATAATATAACTAAATTGTCCAGTATAATTTCCTTTTGAAGTTAATGATAGTTTCATTTGATGGCACAATGATTTAGTTATAAGGTGCTTGTGTCATGCATCTTGTCCATATAGAATTTGTAAAGTTTCAGTAAATCATAAATTTCATAAGGCTGTGCTATAAGGCTTTCACTGATCACTGGAATTAAATTCCAATGCTATGATTTTGTACCTAAACTTAATCTTTAAACTCATTTCCTCAAAAAATGGTAACTAATATTTTGTGTCATTATTTATCATGTCAAACCCCAACTTTCAAATTGAGTACAATACCATGGTTCCAAAACTGAGCTACCTTAGTATACAACCACTTTTTTCAGATTAATGATTAAAAACAGCTTCCAGGTCTTGTAGGTCTTAACAGGGACTATGCTTCTCTGAAGTTCCTGCACTAGTACTTCAGAATCACAAACTATACTGTATAACAGAAACCGCATCACTTGAAGATTTTCAACAGTAGCAACAACTAAAATGGATAGCACAGGTAATTCAAAGAAAAAAAATATGGCATAATAAAGATGTTGATATTCAGCACTACTTCAAACAAAAGGTTATGAAGGAAACCAACCACCAACACTGGAAAGAGCAAATATGGTTAGTTCTTGAGAAACCTATTTTCTTGAAAAATTGTTTTAATAGAAAAATTTTATAAATTTCAACTAAAAGTAGAACTGGCTGCTCGGACAATGAATGCCAATTTTTTGCCATATAAGGAAATAGCTAATATTACCATTACCATTCTAAATAGGTAGAAAATGTTTTACTTTGTTATTGTTTCAAGTCAGAAGACTAAGTTATGAAGAGGTATTGGGATGTACTATGATTTTGAAAGAAAATATGGGAGCAGTACCCAGCTTAACATGTTACTCTGCTAATTGATTTTTTGCTAGCTTCTCATGGTCAATTATTACATAAAATTTTGTTGGAACAGATTTGAAATCTAGGATTCTGTTCCAGTGTAACAGTTCTTTCTTACTAAATGAATATGAAGGGGATGAGGGTGGTTTGCCTCAATGTACATAGTGTGGTGGGTCTTAGCTGTAAGGGTTATAATTAGGGGAACTAAGGAATGTAGATCATTTGAATGTTGTCCATGGAAATAGTGATAGTGGACAAGAAAGTTGTTCCACCCCAGGCAGTAAGTTTTGAGTGGTTTTATATTTGTTTTAAATTTTGTATTTTGTTGGAACAGCTCTGCAGCCTTTACAATAGTTGATAAATTTGATCAGAAAACCTACATCAAACTTTATGTGAACTTAACAAATTTGCTACCTAATTGTTTCATTATGTTTTTAGTTAACATTCTGTTGGCTGGACATGGGTTTCTGAGTCCTTTGTTAATTTCAAGGCTGGTTTGAGTTTTGATTCAACATTATTAGTGTTCAGGATCACCATCAAAATGTGAGAAAATGTAGAAAAAAATTTGTGAAATCATCTATGAGGATTATTTCTGAACAATCCATCAATTTTTCTCACATGACTGGATTCAGTTATGATGTTTTCAGTGGATGTGTGGCCAAGTGGTTTGAATGTTTGTATTTTCATCATGAGATCAGGGTTTAAATTTCACCATGATTGATTTATCAAGGACATGACTTCTTGACATTAAGTTGATCCCAGAGTGCATCACCATTGAGAAATACCCAAAAACCATATCATAAGTTGACCTTATTGGGTTGATGAAACGATTCAGAATCCCTAAATAGTTGTGCTAGCATGAGGTCACAAGACATCGTGAGAGTGTCTGTGCAGACTGGACTTGTTGAAACTGTTAATCATACAAGATTATGCACTTTATTTCAGAAGCCACAACGAAGGTCCACTCAGAATAGTTGCAGTATAAACCACAAGTTGGTTATGTGGGTGTTGAAGAAATACAAATGTGTCTGAACAGATGCCTGCAACAGGGATTAGCTAGCCGCACTAGCAGACGGGTACACTCAGAAATGAATTCAGAAAATTTTTTCCAGTGCCACTTTATATATGGTTTAAAATTTGGTATAAAATGTGAGTGCCATTTCTTATAGCATAGAGAGAAGTGGATATTATACCTTGACAAACTGATGCATGTAGATACCTGACACACAGCTAAAAGGAAAATGCATTTTTAAGCCTGGCAGAAAGCAGTATAGAAAAAAGTCATTAACAACTCAGAAAAAATGGAAAAAAAAAACAATAAAAATGCATAAGACATTACTATCAGAAATGAAGATCAGAACCAAAGATTATTTCATATGCTCAAGTATAAACCTTTCAAAGAAACATGTAATTATTCTACTGCATTATTTTTTTAATCATCAAGCAAGGTGGGGATGCTACTAGTACAGAGGGGGGGCTACAATTTGAAAAAAGTCAAAAGAATGTTGCATTTAAATTTTTGAAAATTGTAGTTATCAAGGAAACAAAAGTAAGTTCCACAGTCAGGTAGTGTGAGAAAAGAAACTGTTGGAGTAAAAGTGATAGTTACATTTAGCTATTTCAACAGTGAAAGGGTGGGACCTAGATGCCAATGTAGTAGCATGCTTAAATTCATGTAGTCGGGGCACCAGGGAAAAAGGCTTTTCAGGACAGTTGCTATGAAAATATTTGTAGAAAAGACAGAGGAAAGCTATGCTGCATCAGTGAGAAAGTGACTGAAGTCAAGATGCCTGGTCAGGATTGATTACATTACAGATGTTTCTTTGGATTTTGTCAAGAATCTCAAGATGTATAGAAGGACACCAATTTATGGCAAAGAGAACAGTAAAATATGATCTTTATAGATATGAGCAAATTCTTTTTGTCATACAAGACTCAATAGTCACTCAAGGTAGTACATTAATGGCTAAAATGGTTAAGTGATTGTGATTATCTAAGTTAAAAGATATTGCCATCTTCATTCTATTTGTTTAAAAAATCAATATTTGTTCTTATTTCATGGAAGAAAGAGGTTTGCTATCTTTTTTTTTTTGTAACATTTACCATCTTCAGAATTTTGGAGGCACTATAGAATAATGGATAGTGGCTTGAATTGAGAAATCAAAAGACAGAAAGTTCAAATCTAGATTCTTCTTGAATTTTTTTTGGTATGATATTGAATACCCAGGGGAAAGGTGTGAATCCAATTTTTCAATATACCAGCAAATGGTAGAAATACCAAGACAGACTGGGTGGTGAAAACAAGAACTACATCTTAGAGAAGGACAACACAGTGAATTCAAACCTGAAGGCAGTAGAAATATGTACAGATTGAGAGCAACCCACACCATGTACCATTTTTTCCTGTCGTTCAAAAGCTTGGAAAGGAAGATGAGCAAAAAAAAAACTATCTTAAAATTCACTAAATGAAAGGAAGAAGGATCAAAATAGATGTTCTTTTTCTCCCAGCCTTCCTTTTCGACCGGATAAATGAAACAGTTCTTCAAATAAAACACTAAAAAAAAGCTAAATCTTATTAATTTAAATTCTCATTGGTAATCATGGTATTATTAAGGAATTTACATCAGTCAGAATCACCATGATAATAAAATTTAATAATAATTAAATATTTATTATTTAACTATTTACATTTTTCAGACACATGGCCCAAGGGATAAAAAGTGGTTGATTGATCCAAAGAGTGATTGTTCCAGAAGTTAAAAACTTAAGAGTTATCTATAAATATTTTAACTCAAAAAACCAGATATCCAAATTGAGATAGAGTTGGGATTAGAACATTTACATCATTTGAAGTTGTAAATAGTTACAATACCTCATCCCTGAAATATAGACAAAAATATTTATTATTTGCCTTATTATACAGAAATAGCTATGAAAATAAATTTTTTATTCTAAAAATGTCAGGGCTGTAAAACAAGAAAAACATATAACCCATTTTTTAGCTTTAATTATAAAAAAAAAAAATATTTCTTGGATAATTTCTTTTTTTTTCTCTTCATTTTTTAAAATTCTTCTGATTTTAAACATGATTAAATTTTTTTTTTCAATCAAATCCTTTTATTTATACAGTTTCATTGTTCTACAAATTTTTAATGAAACCATTCTGTTTTAATCTATTTTTTAATACTATTGCTCCCTAATAAGAAAACATAACTATGAAATAAAGGTTGAGGGATATTAATGTAGAATATTAAAAAAGAGTGATGAAGATATGTAGGATAAATAATGACTGATCCTTGATGATAACATTAAAATTGTAATGATCAGGGAATCATTCTCTTGAGAGTCCATTTTCCCTTGCATCTATTTGTTATTTGCTACTAGACAATTTGAAAAATAAAAGACTTCCATTAAAAAAAAAAGCTCCAATTTGAAATTTATCATAGACTAAAATCATTATTAGTTGAATACACATTGGAAATTTGGCATGTGCTTAATAGATAAACAAGAATAGTCAAATTGATTTATTATATTCTGAGAATGATGTGAATAAATGCCGAAACATTCACCTAATTTATTATGTTTCTCGTTTCTCATTATATACACACAAGTGTATATTTTATATTAACATTTTGTTTATCATAATGAAACATGGTTCTGATAAGATCAGAAAAAGTAAAGCAATGTTGAATCTGGATAGATACCAAGATTATTTTGACTGCTTGTTATAATACCAAATTTTCATAAAGTGATGTAATATCAAGAAATGGCTCAGAATTAAAATTATTAAAATTCCAATTTCAGCATGGTTTTTATATTTCTTTACTACAAAAAATAACCATTGAGTGTATGGAAATTTAAAACAAATGGATCCAAAGATTCTCCCCAGCTATGGGTTAATAAATGATGACTGCAATGATCCCATAAAAAAATTATCTTCAAAAATTATTAATGAAAAAAATATTATCAAGACTTTAAAAAAGACCAATCAGATTTTATATTTCTTGGTTCTTGTTGACATGAATTTTAATTTGAAGTTCAATGAAATGAAGGAAAAAAAAAAGGGAATTTATTTATGAAGATTTGATATTTTGATATCTCAAAAGTTTTAGAATATTATTCAGTGTATAAGTTTTTGTTTCCCAAATCCATTACACATTTTTTTTTATCATTTATGTTTTATAAAGTTTCAATAATTTTCTCAAATTTTTGTTCATTTCTTTTTAACAGACAGCAATAGGACCATCTTTTTTATTTTTTTATAGTTTTTATTCAATGCACAAATTGAATGAAATATTAGTATTCCATATGTACACAGGAAATATTATTTCCATTATAAACTAACACAATACAAAACTACTTACTTTGGATTATTTTAGTTAAAATTGTTTAGTTTTTATCAATTCATGTCTATAGATCTTGAAGATTGGAAAATAAGTTATTGTATTTTTGAATCTCATGGTGAAAATACACTTTTGAAGATGAAAAAAGGCCATGAAAAATTTATTGAAAAATGACAGATATAAGATAATAATAAATATTGATAATATCAAATTTTCTAAAAAGTAATTGGAAAATTTTTTTAATTGCAGTTGGCAAGTATTTGTTGATTATATTTACCTAGTAATCTCCATTGATAAAAAATTCTTTATTTCAGGAGCATTAGCCTCCTTAGTTCTCAATTTTCTATGTTATCCTTCAAGCAATAAACATTGAAATACATATGCCAAATCAGTTCCTTGTCTAAACCGAATTCTACAAACGAAACCAAATGGAAAATTTTGAGTCATTTGTCATTGAACATTAGCTTATTTATCTATTTTTATACTAAAATTATGGCTAATTATTTTTCTGCTGAAACAAAGATATATAAAAATAAAGGGAAGATGATTCAATGTAAGATACAAGGTGGTTGGTTTATTCCAGAATGGATGTCAGTGTTCAAACTATATCAAAAATTCCAACATAGAAAATTTCTGGAATAAACCATGTATTGAATTATACCAGGATAAGATGATTTTAATGCATGTTTATTTAAATTAACCAACGATGAGGACCCAAAAGATAATTTATTCAAAAATACGGAATATAACTAAAAAATAAATAAAATTAACATCAAATTTTGTTAAATTCACCTATCAATATCATTTAATTTTTGATTGATTTTTTAATTTTCAAATAATTGTATATAGACTCATTATGGAAAAAAATATCATGAATATCCAACTAACACCCAATGATTTTTACCATTTCACTTCTCAGTTTTGAACCATATCATTTTAGAAAAACAGACAATTGAATAATTTAAATTTTACAATTATCAACATTAATTAAATGAATTTTTTCTACAAATTGATTTACTAAAGAATTCATCCTATATTATTTTAAAATTAGAAGAATGAATTGGGGATCTATACCTTTCCAAAAAAATTGTCTTTAGTGAATATTATTTATTTTTAATTATAAATAATTTAGGAATTATTTTTTGTGTTTCAAATGGCGTATCCATATATTACGTTGTCAATACATTTCAAGCAGGCATTTCTGTAGTATAAATCATTTATATTTTGGCTGTCAGGAGGGACATTTTATTTAATATGTATCAAAATTTAAGTTCCAACATTTTTTTATTTAAAGAAATATAAGAATTATGAAAAATGAAGAAATATGATATTAAAATTTACATTAAGTTCACAAAAATTAAAAGGATACCTGCCTTGAAAACAATCTTGGAAAATTCAAGTCCATTAGTTTTATATACACAGTTCTATAATAATTTTTCTTTTTAATCCTTCAATAGTAGAAAAAAAAATATAAATTTAATATAAAATCAAACCTTATGTGGTAATTCTGTATCATACAATGAAAAAAAATTATTTTGAATTTTTCAAATATATATATATATATATATATATATATATATATATATCTTATATAATTGGTATATATGGAATGAATTCCAATATGTAACAATTACTATTCTAAAAAAGTGCTCAATACAAAGTAGAGCAGATATAATTATTTTTTATAAAAAAAATTATAACATAAATTGTTATAAAATCATTACAAAAATAGCCATTTTGTTTCAACACAGATGTGTCTTATCAAGTGATGATGTTGAAAATAAAATAAATGTTTTTAAAAGTTTCAGATTAATTAACGATCCTACAAAAACATTGTTACAAAAGCTAGAATAACCAATCAAAAATGAAGTATAGAAAGATTCAAATTTTTGAAAACGAAAATCATGCTATAATAGCTATTCAGATCTTTAAAAAATACATGTAATATTAAAAATAATTTATACTAACCAATAATTATAAATTTATATGATAAAATTTAATATTAAAATTAAAAACTGGCAATTTTAAAATCCAAATTTAATCACTATTAAGTTTCTCTACAAAATTATTGAGAAAGAAAAAAAATATATATGTTTATTCAATATATAGAATATATAAAGCCATATCAAATTATAGGTATTTCTTAAATATATATATACTTATTTAGATGGATGGGGATGCAGTTCTTTTACATACAAAGTTTCAAACACACACTTAAACTTGTAAAAAAAAAAAAAAAAATATATAAAAAATTATACATTGAAAAAAGGAGACGTTTTTTTATTTTAAATATATACACAAATATATATATATATATATACACATATGATATATATATAAAAACATATATATATATATATAAAGGATTTTTCATTATATTTTTCTGGATGTTTCATTAAGATGGATCAGTCAGCAGTAAATAAAGCAGTGTTAATGGTAAAAATTTATTTAATCTCTATTGTATCATCTTATTTAAGTCATGGAAATTATGTGTCAAAAATAATATCACCCAAATGTCCACCAAGGCTTTGGTGGCACACTTCCACTCAATGGTCAAAATTTTTGATGACATCTCTGCACAGTTGCTCCTTGATCTCACCAATATGCCTTATTATCTCATCCTTCAGCTGTTGAATTGTTGTTGGCATATTGGCATAGACCTTACTTTTGAAATGGCCCCAAAGGAAGAAATTTAAAGGTGTGAAGTCACATGATCATGATGGCCAACTGACTTCACTGTTTCAAGAGTTGATGTGACCTGGGAACTTCTGAATGAATTTCTAAGAAAAATGTCCATTTTCATAAGAGGCTCTGATAACTTTAACACATTGTTTGATTGTTAATCTTTCCATAGTTAAAATTGCCAAAGATTTAAGTTGTTAAATCTGAAAGAAAAAGGAAAAAAATCATTAGACACTTAATTCACATTTAAAATTGGTCCAAATTATTGGAAGACCCTTTTTATATATATATATATATATATATATATAGTATAAAAAAAAATTTTAAGTGTCATTTATTGTATAGTAGTTTCACAACTCTTTTATATAATTTTTTTTTTTTCATTATTTCATATGTTGGGAAAATAAAAACTTAAATGCTGAGGGTACTAAAATATTGTGTAAAATACTTCTAAAATCTGAATAAAACAGTTTTATTGTAAAGCAATCATTTCAGAGATTCTGCTGCTTTTTTTACATAGATGTTGAAGTTGGTGAAAATTGTCAAAATATTGACCCCCTTGACCTACTCCTTATTTTAACATTGATTTTTTTTCCCACATTTCTCGGCTTATAATTTGGATGTCTATTTACAGAGCAAAAGAATTTGGATGAACTAAAAATAAGGAAACATTCAGCATCCATTGACTGAGCAGCCAATATTACTATTGATTGAAATTTATAAAATCTTTCTCTTAAAACAGTTCTTCAGGAATATCATGTAAAATTTACATAGTAAGCAAATCAAGAATACCTTCCTTTCAATTCCATTGATGAGAAGAAAAGTTCTACTCAAACAGCTTCTTCACAAAACCACTGCACTATGGAAAGACTTCAAAGGAGGATGTTCCCCTGATCAAAAAATCTTAACATTTCAAGTTTAGAGTTCAAGTTTATCTTCCTCTTATCCCTATCACTTAACAGTTTAATGTAACCCTCTACCTTGGGTGGACCTATCATTTTTGTATTGGGTGAACCTTACTGAAAAAAAGGTCTATGAGAAAATTGCTCTTTTCAAATATTGGGGTTTCTTTGAAAAATAATTTTTGTTTGAAAGATAAATCTTTATCAATTAAAGAAAAACTGATACAAAAGTAATTTTTGATTCCTGAAATTAAAAAAAGAAAAAAATGAAAGGTGTAAATAGTATAAACTCATGCTTGAAGAATTTTGACAAAAAAAAAATTATTAAGGAAAGAATGGAATAAACTGTTTTGTGGAATGTTAACATTTTGATTACATTATTATTGTCTCTTCAAGTTAGATGTGCTATCCATTTTAGTTGTTGCTGCTTTTGAAAGTCCTTAACTTGGAACTGGAAATCTGAGAGCCGAGTTCCAATTCCAGTTGGGTTCATTATATTCACTAACAGACAAATACCCTTGGGAAAGGCATGACTCCACCTCTTTTCCCCCAGTGTTAATTAGTAGGACTTCTATCAGTAAATCATTGTCTCCCAAAAATTCTTACAAAATGTTGATAAGCTGTAAAAAAAAAAATCATTCAGTTGAAAGACCTTAAATAATGTGGTTTCTGTTATTTGGTACAGTTCTTTGTGATTCTGCTAGTCAACTAGGTTTGAAGAAGGATGGATGTCATGAAGACCTTCATGTTTCATTCACTTACAGCTATTTTTGATTATTGACCTAAGAAAGTAGTTGTATACAATTTTGATATTTCTGAAGGGGTTATATGAAAATCCCAATCTGATGAGGCTATTTAAGAACATAACCCAAATTTTTAGGTTAATGTTTTGATTTTGAAATAATTTGTAGTGTTTGGCAAAACTCTCCTTAGCACATCCTCTTTTTGTTTCAATGCGGAATCAAACACAGATACTTGGAGTTCAGTCAGCTTTTTAAGCCACACGGCTATTGCTAAATGATTCCAGATGTGAAAAAAAGAAAAATTCTTATCTGGCGAAAACAATAGAAGTGTGTAAGATTGAATTTATTTCAGTGTTAAAAATACTGAAAGATAAATCTTTGTAGATAAAGAAATTAAGACAAAAGACTTATTTGATTCCTGAAATTATAAAAAGAAAAAATGAAAGGTGTAAATGGTATAAACTCATGCTTGAAGAATTTTGACAAAAAAAAATGATAAGAAGGAAAGAATGGAATAAACTGTTTTGCTTGTTTTTTTTTGTTGGTCATAAAAGAAATCATTGATTCAGGATTATTTTTACATGAATGTGTAAGCATCAGTGTGTATTAGAGTGTGGGCATGAGTGTGTGCATAGATTTAAGCTGTTATGCTGTGTATAATGATTTATAAGATAAGTTTTTTGATTAAAGAAATGTAAAGGAGCAAAAAACAAAGTGTGTGTGTGAGAGAGAGAATACATCCATGGTGTCAGAGCAAGGATTAGTGGGTGGAGGCTTCAATGCTTTCACTTTTTGCTGAAACTGAAAACTAAATAGTTGACTAATTTTGTCTTCTTCCCCTCAGTCTATGACAATGCTATTTAGCTTAGCTGTATCACTTGTCTAAAATCATTAGCCATTAAGTTGTAAAATAAATAAGAAAACATCTGACTTTTTTTGCCTAACATTAACTTCTGAGGATATTATACAAGTCCTGTTTATACAGAAATGATCTCTAAGTCTCATTCAAGAAAATACATACAAATGATGCTATGATGAGGATTAGGGAGCTTTAGAGGCCCTCATGTTTTTTTTTGCTGTAACTGAAAACTAAACACAAGACTAACATTTTGGCCTTAATCTATGACAATGCTATTGAGCTGAACTCTATCATTTGTCTAAAATCATTACTGCCATTAATTTTTAAAATAAATAAGAAAACATCATTTTACATTTTTCTTTTTTTTTTTTTAAACTTTAACTTTTAAAACTTATATATACATTTTATATGCAGAAATGTCTACAGGGCATATTCCAGAAAATGAAAAGCATAGTATTGTGTATTTAAAATCAAAACAAAAAAAAGTGTTTACAGTAGGATAATAGAGCAAAAAAAAAAATCATTTTATGTGAGGGCCCAATAAAAAAATATAGAATTGGGAATTTTTAAAACTTAACCTTAGCCCGCCACCCAAACTCTTACTATCTGGCTTAATCCGCCCACCCTGCCGACTCTTAAAATCTGACTTAGCCCCCCGGCCCCCACCTCTTAATATCTGACTTAGAACCTCAACTTTTTAGTTTGTGTAGCTTCTTCTTTATATGCTGTGTCCTTTCATGGCCCTCCACAATTTCCTGTACCTTGAAGCTCTTAATAAATTTTGTCTTTTTGTGGTTTCCCCTAAAATCTATTCTATCATCCATTTAATCAAGCCCATCAAGTATGTTATGCACTGTTTTCCTCTGTCTCTCTTTTCCCCAATCTGTCTTGTGAGTATCAGATTTTCCAAGCCCTCCTTCCTCACTATGTGCCCCAGAGATTTCAACCATTTCTTCCTGATGTTAAGTATGAGTTTCCTTTTTGTTTCCATTTTCTGTAAAACTTGATTGTTGCTCACATGTTTGGTCCATGGTATTCTCAGCATCTTTATGTTGCTTCAAGTCACATCTTTGAGGAGATTGTCCACTACTCACTGCCATACTAATTAAATACTCTTGAACTTTTATGAGAAGAAGAAAAATTGCTGCAATTTTAAGAAAAAGAATTCACTCAAATATATAACACAATGCCAATGAAATTCTCTCATATTTTTTTATAAACAAATAATGCACATGTTCATCAGTAGTGAATGATAAAGTCAAATTTAGTGATGCAAGTCTTTCTAATTAACCCATATATGGGGGAGAATAGGTAGATTCATACCTTTTCCAAGGGTAATTGTGCATAAATGAATATAAAGAAACCCAACTGGAAGTGGAACTCTCCGATTAACAATTCTGAGCCATTATCTATTACACCAACAACACAACCAAGCTTATAGCACCTGGTATTGCCAAGTGGTAACCATTCTAGGTAGTGACCAGGCTCGACATTGCTTAACTTCAGTGATAATGTTTCAACAGGGAACAGATGAGACACAGGACAATTATATAATGATTTCAACTAAGACGGTTACATCTGGCTGCTACTTGTATTATCACACAGACTGCTTGTACTTTGACTGACTGCTTGATGTGTTGTCCTTTTATTTATACCTCATGCACAGATGTCATAGTAGACACCAAATTAACCTGAATATTTAACATAAAAGTGCTTAGCTCAATTTTAAAGTGTTATATGAATAATATAAAATTTCTTAATAAGTATACATGCTTAAAAGCTGAAACTTTGTAGAATAATGATTTAATATATGTTTTAAATAGTGTATATTATTTTTATCTTTATCTGTAAATTATAAGTTAATTAAATCTTACTTTAAGTTGGTATCTAATCAGTGAGGATATTGTACTTTATTAAGTTTTCATTAAAAAGGCGTTTTTATTTTGTTTGAAACTGATTAATTAATAGACATATAATTACCACAATTAGAAGAATGATAAACTGATACAGACCATGGCTTGTAGAAAGGATATAGTTGTAGCAGCAGATAGTTGCATCTATATTGACTCATGCTATCAAAGAAACTTTCTTTTTACAATTGGCCATGTAATACTTCTCTTGTTTAAAGACATGTAGACTCTGTGGTCAATAAAAGGCATAACTTTCTACAATCAAACTGTTGTTATTTTATTCTCATGAAATAAATATTTTATAAAATTTAAACATGTCTTGCATTTTGCTTTTGTCCTGTATATTTATATTAAAAACATATCAACATATAGCTTAGACAGGAAAAAAAACTAGATGTGAAGACTGACATAATTATCCAAATTAAAAGAGAAGAATGAACTTTTGCACATGAGTCCTACAAAGACAACTTCCTTGGAAGATGGTGGCAAACCACCTAAGAAATGGGATCACTGTTATAAATGCATGTATGGTAACATGAGAAAACAAATGAAACAAAAAGAGAACACAAGAATTGTTAAGATAAAATTCTTTGTATTGCCAATATAGAGGATCAAGGGGGAATGTTTCTTTGTGAGTGAGGAAAGTGACTTGGAGGAAGGGGAGAGTCAGTAGGGCTTGAAGTTGATGTATATGTTAGGTCAGTTTGATCCCTGTTGTTGGCGTCGATGGCTTTCATGCACACCTGCAACTCTGACAGTGTCATAAATGGTGTTCTTAAAAGGAGATGGGGTGGATCATGATTCATTGTTTTTTCATGGCTTTAGCTTTCGTGGCAGTGATTGTGATCTGCTCCTTTTACATTTTATTTCATATATTTTTTGAGGGGATTTGTTTTGTGAGCCAGATTTGATGCTCAGAACCCCTGTGCAGAGAGCAATTTTTTATTTTACTTTTGCATTCACATCCCGTCAGTGGATTTTGATGTAGGGTGAATCAGAAAGAGATCTAATTTGAATTAGAATATAGCATAACCAAATCAGAGAGGACACCAGAATACCGCTACTAAAACTTTAACAGGAAAAATTGGCAAAGTTATGTAGCAAGTTACAGACCATTAGCTGTTGAAAAGATATGGTAGTAATTGTAGCAGCACCAGTTAATCAGCACCTGTATAAACTGAAGCTGTCAAAGAAGTAGTCTTTATTTTGTTGTTGAAAACATTGATACCTCCTTGTAAGATAAAAATCCCACTTCAGTTGTGGTGACGAGAAGTGCTCAAGAATCCCCTTGAAATGATGCAACTACTTTTAACTTGAAATAAAAACAATTTATTTGATATTAGGCTTTTTCTACTCAACTTTTTGGGGAAAAATGTGTTTTAACCTCGGCTGGGAAGTGATTCCAGGTGATGCTGTGATATTGCTTGCAACAACACAGAAATTTAAAATGTTCCAGTCAAATATTAACTTCAAGAAGACAGTGCATTCAAGTGTTGAATATTTAACAAATACTTTTGCTTGTAAATGTGTGTGTATTACATGTATGTGTCTGTGTTGAGGGATGATGATCTGAGAGACAGCAAGACACATATAGACTCAGGCATATGCATGTATCTATTTTTTTTAATTATTAATTGTTCACTTAATTCAAAGCTTAAGAGCTACTCAAAGTAGAGGGTAATTGAATGAGCTCATCATACAGGAACCTGTTTTTCAATGTGATATGGCCATAAACTTTAAGAGGTAAGAAGTGCAATTATGAGGTTATGTAGAAAATATAGATTTTAATGATCAGGAAAGTATCCTCTTGGAAATCTGTCCCACAAAGTAGTGGTCCTAGAGAAGAAATTGCCTGAATAAAACTTCTTTTGTACCAATGGAATATGAAAGGAACTTGGATGGTTCACTCCTATGTATATGGCCTGGTGGGTTTTAGCTGTAAAGGTTTCAACTGGTGGAATTAAGGAATGTGGCCTGACTGAATATTTTCTATAGAAATAGATATAGAGTAGCAATGTTGTATCTATGGGAAAAGTGTCATCAGGTGGAAAACCTACAAGACCACATCAAAGCTTTTGAACTGTGACAAGGCTGGAAAGTGAGGTTTGAGAAGCTCCATCCCAGATATGGCAGCAATACTCCATTTTGCTCTGATCTGACTCTTTTAAAAAGGGAACATGGCAAGTAAAATCAGGTACTTTCTGGAACAGTATAAAAAACTGACCATTTTTCCAGCATCTTTATCAATGAAACAACTTACTTAGACAGATTCTCAAGAGTGTTATTATTGAATCTTATCAAAATCTAAATCTGCTCCCCAGATTTTTTGTAAGTATCTCCATTCCTGAAAGAATTACTCCTTTCCCAAGCCAATATTTATTGAGTGATATGCATATAACCCTGTCCATGGTCTCTGCTATCATCACTAAACTGGATCCTCACAACTCATATAGACTTGATGGTATCCCTTCAGTAGTCCTTAAGAAATGTTCTTCTGAACTGTCTCCTGTAAACTGTATAATAAATGCCTTAATGCTTCTTGCTTTGCTGCTTGTTAAAAATCCTCTTTTGTTGTTCTAGTTTTTAAGAACTCAAGCAAACCATCTGATCCTTCTAACTATTGGCTTATATTTTACTATTTTGACAAAGTACTAGAGTCTCTAATTAACTCTGATTTGGTTAAGCATCTCACCTCAAAAGTTTTCTTTTTTTTGCTTCTCTAGGTCAACTGCTGATGTATTAATGATTATTACTTAAGTTTAAAAGTTTGAAAAACCAACAACAATTTTACTTTTGTTTTGTAAACATTTGTTGCAAAATAAAATCCTTATATTTATCTTGATAAAGTCCATCAGAAGATGAAACGTGTTGGCTAAGATAAGTTTTCCTTTTGTCTTTATTCATATATGTCCATAAATTTCATAAGGTCTGAAGTGAGCTTTATTTCCAATAGACATTCAAAACTCTTTGAAAATACAACCACTCATCATGACAAGTGAGAATTCAAGGTCATCTTGTTGAAACATTGATTTGTAAGACATAAATGAAATTTGACAGCAAAATAAACATCTTCAGTAGAATGAAATAAATCATCAGCTGGTAGTTGTGAATACACAGATATTTCTTTTAAATCCTGTTATTGAAAGAAGCATGTTGAGTTCAGAGATTCAACTATCTAGTAACAGACAACAGAAGACATAACATAGAAATCTGAAAGTCCATATGAATAACAATTTAACAAAAGATGCCTTCCAGAATCTAAGCAAATTAAGAATTTGGAAATATTTTGTCAGAAACAAAGAAAAGAAAGCTGAACTGATATGTAATATTGAATCTTATAGGAATTAAATCCCATATATATTTTCAACTAATAACTTCCCATCAGAAGGTTTTTTGATAAACAATCATTACTAGGGTAAATACTGCCAAAACACTTAGTAGGTATAGTTGTAGATCTATCACATGTTATTTTTGGACTATTTAGAAAATAACAATAATAACTCCCTTCACCAAAGATTTTTGCAAGCTAGTGTGAAATTGTTTTCTTACTAATGAAAACCTTGTATTCAAAAAGTTCACACCTCTATGTGAAATTAGATTCTGGGTCCCCCTTATGGATATAAAAATAGAAACCTGCTACTTCTGAGAGCTCAAAACAATTTTGAAGGCCAGTTTGATATACACATATACACCCAATGAAGTTAAGGGTTTGTCTACACACTCATGAACACATTAGGCAGAGCATCCTAAATTAAGTCTGTCCACACATTTCACACTGCCCTGAGAACACTTAATTACTTTATAAAACAAACTTCACTGCAAGGAAAATTGAACATTTTATTATTAGTGTATATTTCTGAAAAGAATATGTAAATGTTATTTCAACTGATATTCTGCTTCTACTTTTTCCCCTGAAAATAACATTCATTTAAAAGATGTGTTGTTGTTGTTAAATGTTTGAACCCTGACACTCAAATGAATAACAAAAAACCTGGGTAGATGGATCCCAATCTTAGGAAAACCATGAAATGCATGAAAATTAGATTAGGAACTTTATTAAAAGAATCAAAATGCTGTTCTACTTTAAATGATTGAAATTTTGGCCAAAAAGTTTCCTTTAAAGAAAATTTAAAAAATAAAATAAAGTGAACATGGAAACTTTAATCTAAATCAATAAATTTTTGGTTCATTTTTGAAGAAAAAACAATAAAGTAAAAAATCACTGTCAACAGAGGGCATATTTCCATCAATGGGGAAACATTTAGTACAATAATTAAAAAGTCTAAAAGTTTGGATGACAGAACAAGGATTAAAAAGAAATGGTAAATGAGATCAAACTTGTAATGACATTTGACTATATTCATAGAATTGTTGTTCTATATAAAAGCTCAAAAAAGAATGTTGAAAGGACTGGTTCTTATATAAATCTCAAAAGTTAAGCATTGTAGAGCCTGTTTGGTACTTTGCTGGTTGACAGTTTATAAACATCAAGTACTGTAAGTCAAATTCTATCCAAATTCAAAAGACATTGTTGTTAAATCTGTTTTTCTTTGCTAAGCAAACATACAATATAAAAAAACTATTACTTTCCTAAATTTATGAAACTGTTACAAATATAAATTGAAATTTTGGAATTTAAAATGAAAATGCATTTTAAAGGACACAAAAAGATTATGACAATCATCATCATGTTTTGTCCTAAAACAAAAACTTGATAAAAATTAAAGAAGCATTCAGGTAGTGAAACACAATTTAATGAAAATACTTATAAGGAAAATTTACCCTGAAAAATGTAATCCTTTATCTGGAAAAATGCTAAAGACTGGTCTGGAAAATTGAAACAATCAGCAGGGCATAGTATTGATTGTAAAAAACTTAATGCATCAAATGCTAACAATTTGTGTGAGGAATTGACAAAAAAGAACAAAGTGCAATAATTTCTTTTGAAAAAGCTACTTAAAAAAAATGAGGAATTTTGACATCTATGATCACCTTCATACTTTATGAAAAGGACATGGTATATCAAAAAAGAAAATGAAAGGACTGATTTTAAATAAGATCTTGTTCAATATCAAACCTGGTTAACATAAATTCTTTTTATAAATCCCAAAATATTGTGGATTTCTTGATAACTTGTGTGATGTGTGCAATTAAACATTTACATTAGTGTGTTAATATTTATAAAACTATTACAAATATGAATTATGAAATATAGATTTGAAATGTACAAATATAATAATGGTACGCATTAGTTCTGTGTGAATTATATTGCATTAGTGTTTCCTATGAATACAGATAGTGACATTAGCTTGCGCATATGAATATATAAAAAACTAAAATCGAAAAAATTGGATAATGACGAATTGAAAAGAATACCTAAAAAAAGTTGCCTGGATATTGAAAAAATACAAAATACTGACAACAAAAAAAAAACATCATCAGGAGTACATGACAAAATATTCACAAATCAGTCAGTCATTCAATGTAAAATGCAATTACAAATGTAAAAAATATAACTTTTGATTCCAACTGATAATATACAAAGAAATTTTTTCCTGAAAAGAAAAAATTGCCATTTCTTTAAAAAGAATATAACCTTTGCCAAAAAAAAAAATGGGAATATAACCTTTCTGAATAGTATAAAATCTGAGTTATAAAAAGATTAAAATTATTTCAAATGCTGTCAATGTAATGGATTATACTGGAATTTATAACATATCCTGAATCTAAAGACTAAACCAAAATAACTGAAAATAATAATTAATATTTAAAACTATTGTCAAAAACCAATTTTTTATTATCATGTTTAAATTGTGAAATTCTTCAAACAATTACAAAATAAAGAAATTTAAAACTCAACCCTATATTTAATCAAAATTCATTAGTGTTCTTTGTCAACATATGGGGGAAAATGGTTTTATTTCTGTTCAGTTATTGCTCACCCCTATTTTACTGACAAAGAGGTACACACTGCCTGGATGAAACTTGAAATCATGCAATATAATGCCAATATTTATATCTAATGAGTTTATAAGGCCATGGTAGAAATGTTATATATATATATATAATCAAAATATAGGGTAACAACACACATATAAATAATGATTGTCTCATCCATAAAATTAAGCAAAACTTTCTTATCCTATTTAATATGTTTGTGAATTTATCTCAGAACAAAAACAAGAATGATGGTGAATAGTTATAATTGATTTCTAATGTATTTCATAAAAATTTTTCTTCAGGGCATTTGATATAACATGGCTCTAGAGAATCAGTCAATTACATTATGTAACAGTAGTAAATTTTGCATTTTGCCACATCTGCAAAGATAATTCTGCCATCCAGCTTGACTAAAAGCTTGTTATAAGGTTTATATATTTGTTTTCCTCTTTTCCCCTTTGCCTTCAAAATGTTCTGTGAAATCAAATTTTCAAAGCAATTTTCCTCATTATATGCCTAGAAATTTAAACTATCTCTTTCTGATGTTAAGTATAAGTGTCTTTTTTGTATCATTTTTTCTAAAATCTTGTTGTTGCTCATATATTTATATTCATTATATGGGCAGCATCCTTCTTTAGAATCAATTTTTTCTTCAAGTCTTTTAAGAAGGTTTGATTGTTGAAATTTTTAGCATTAATTGCCATATGAGGATAAATAATATTTAACAGTTCAGTACTTTTCTTATAAAAATTAACCTAAAATTTTGATACATTCAACAAAAATTATTGGAAGTTACCAGTAAAAATATAACATCGTGAAACGGAAAATTTAAACTTAAATGTAAAAGATTTATTCATTTATTAAAGATTTTTAAACCTATTTAATTAATGTCAAATTTTTTGATTATACTATTTTGATGATCAGCATCAAAGGAATAAAATACATGATCAAAAATGAGTTCCATCAAACAATTTTTACATTCCTAAATACAAACCAAACTAAAATGAAACAATTGTCTATAAATTACATTGAAAAAAATTTTCCTTTTTGTTGTTGTTAATAATTTTGATATTAACTTTATGTTAACAATCCATTCCAACTTCATAAATCAAAAAATATTAACTTCAAATTATTGCATGTTGATGCTATGTCAAAAAGTAATGTTAAAAGACCATAATTGAAATAATTGGGTAGCTGAAGATATGGAGTAATATAAAATAAGGAACCTCAAATTTCTGTATTTTATAACATCATTTTTAATCAAAAAAAATTTTTAATAATTATACTAAACCAAAAATAGCACAAAGAATGCTAAGACAATATTTTTATTTTAGCTTCAACAAAAAAAAAAAATAATATCAAATTGAACATTGAAAAAAATTTTTATATAGCCAACAAAATTGTTCCCATTCTAGATGTTCGTTCTAATAATAATACATTCACAAATGTTGTTAAAATGTTCAAAAAATGATTTACTGAAGAAGTAAAGAAAATCAAAAATCTTAAATTTATATGCTTTTTTGAACTGATATCAAAAGGTCAGTATATCAAAAATGGTGCATAGTTGGTTTTAGGAATTTGCAAGCACAGGAGAAGCTGATCTATTTTGTAATGGAAATTTTCTTTATTCAGAACTTAATAATAAAAAAGGTTTGAAAAATTTTTTCCAAACCATGTATAGATTATTTATAATTACTTAGTTTTTTCCTGAAATGTTTTTTTTTAAAAGAACATTTTTGTTTGAAAAAATTTAGGAAATATCAGATTCAATTTTTTCTCTCATATCCTGAAAAAAAAGGCCATCTGGAAATAAAATTTTAAAACCTTCAAACACCACTCTTTTGTTTAGTTTGAATCTTAAAACATTTTATTCTGATTTATATAAATTTGAATATTTTATTTGATTTTCAGGGGCAAATATTTTTTGTTTTCTGAAATAGCCTTGTTCTTGTTACCATTTGTTTTTGTTTTTCTTCAATTCATTCCTTCTTCCTCTTTTGTATCTTGTCTATATATAGTGTGTGTTTTTAATTCTATTCTCAGGTTAATATGTGATGATATTTATAATTTCTGAATAAAAATATTCTATTTTGTTATTAAAATGAAGAAAAATAATGTCCTTCATTTTAATTCATTTATAAAAAATGTAAACTTATAGTTATGTTTCTTTATTCAAATTTAATTTCTGTCACCCCTCAAAGATTTTTTTTTTTCTTTATTTTTTTAAAATATATTTAAAATAAGTGAATAATTCATTTTTCTTTTATTCAGAAATATTGTTGTCTTGTCAATTTCCAGAATGGAATTGACAGGAATACATTTTAACATCCTTAAAGAAAATATGACTTTAAGGTATCCATCAATAGGCGAAAATTAAGCATTAATGAGCATGTCAGTACCTAGATAGTAATTGCTTAGAATACCAGGTGCTATAATCTTGCATGTGTAGTTGATGTAATGGATAATGGCTTGGAATTGGAAATAAAATGCTGAGTTTAAATTCCAGTGGGGTACATTATATTCTTTCATGCAAATACCATTGGGAAAAGCATGATCTACTTTTTTTCTTCCCTCAGCTTATGGGTTAATTAAAATGACTTTTTATATCAGTAAATCATTATTATTCCCAAAAATTCTTACAAAAAAAAATATCTTCTGGCTTTAAATATAATGCAACTATTGATAAGCTGTAAAACAAATTAATCAATCTTTTGGAAGCAAAATAAAAGAATAGGATGTATAACAATTTCTATATTTTTTCTCTTCTATTACAATCTTTGGTTTCAATCCTGCCTTTTTTTTTATATCTTTTTTCTTTCTCTCTTTCTATAGGGCTTTTATGGGATTTATAAGATTTTTATAGGATGCATGAGTAGTATAACAAATATCATCACAGAAAGTGGAATCTGCAAATATTTGAAGCCAAGTCTGTTCATGTTTCTTTATATAAATGCCAAAAAAAAAAATGAATTTTTAATTTAAAGTTAGGCATTATATAGTAGTCAAATGAATACCAAATTTCAAACCGTGGAGAAGAAATGGGAAACCACTCTATGATCTTTCCCAAGAATGCATGGTGATTCACACATAATAAAAATGAAGCCGTAGAGAATCATGATCACCTATGTTCTGAAGGGACATGGTAGTTTAAAAAACTGTCTTTCATCTCTGACCTCTTCTTTCCTACAGAAACCATGTTATCAATCAACAACTTTCTATAAATATACTGTATTTCTTTTCTCTGTCGTTGAATGTGCATTTTAAATGATATATTAACAACCCAGAATGGGAAATCAATTAGCCAAGTTAAAATTGCAGTCAATTTGATTATGTTCACTTTTGTGCAAATGCCCTTGGGAAAGGTATGAATCCATCCCCCTCATAGCTATGGGTCAAAGAGTAGGGTAGACTTGGGCTCTTTAGTTTATTTGGCTACCAATCTAGGAGGAGGATAATTCTATATTCAAAATCAGTTGAGCATGGGACTAGCCACTCCATCCCGTAAAGACCTACTTGCTATGAAAATTACAGCAGCAATGTATAGTGTGTTAAGTTTGTGGCCCCATTTGGTGGATTCTGAAATTGCTTCTCTATGTTGCACCCTTTCTCTTTCTATCTCTCATTTCTGATGTTTTTTTATTAAACTATAGTTCAACATTGTTTAATTGAAAATTGATTCTTAAATATTTAAACATGATTGACTGAACTGTTAATGTACCAATGTGACAGAATAACTATATTAATTATATACTAAGACATACAAATGTTGCTTGTTTATTTTGTATAATAATAGCTTCTAAGGTTTTGAGCCTTTCTTTATATTGGGTGTTGTAGAATATTTTGGTGTTATCCATTAATATTTGTCTTGTGTTCGTAGTTGTATTTTGTTTGTTTGCAATGTGATGAGATGGTATCTTGAAGTATGTATAAAATATTTAATACCACAAAAAACAATATGATAATAAAAAATAAACATCATATTTAAAACATTCTTTTTCCAATGCCGTTTCACATGTTAACCATTACAGATGACATCACTTTAGGCTGATTCAAGCTTTCATCTCTATAAAATACTAAGATGTAACCAATGAAACCTTGCTTATCACGGTGACAGTACATGGTTTTAAATAATAAATGAACCTGGACTTGAAATGAAAGCAACAATTAAATTTATAATTGAACAATTTTATTTAATTTTGATCCTTTACAAACATCTTATATAAAAATTTGAAAAATACAATAAAAAATTAAACAGAAATGTTTTGAATTTTAAAAAAATATTAATAAATATATATATATATATATATATATATATATATATAAAATGTGTAAATGAGAACAAATCAAATATAAATTCAAATGTTCATAACATTAATTTAAAAATAGGGCTCAATACAAAAGTAGAGCAATAATTCTTTAATATAGGATATTACATTCAAACACATGTAAAACTGCTACATCAATGCATTCATGTTTCAATGCACCTTATCACATCTCATCAAGCATGGTATCCATGATAAAAAATATCTATATAATATATATTGTTTAAAATTTATATATATATAGAGGAAGAATGTTCATTACCAGTAGTAAATAGTGCATTTATTGATATAGATTGTGGGCATAGAAATCAACATTGCATCGTGAGTTTCAGTTTTGTATTTCAATGTGATATCAAACAAATTTTTACTTGGTCTGAAGATTGTATTGAAATATGAAATTGACAGTCACCATACAGTGTTGATTCCTATGTCTGCACTATATCTATCTATATTCAACTCTATACTTCTAATGTCTCCACCTGATTTTGAATATTTTATTTACTTTTTATCTTTATGCTTTTCTTCAATAAGAAGCAGATAAGTCTCATTATAATCCAGCTCACACTCTTCTTGGAACAGGAGTAGAGGTTTATCCCTTTTTTCCTGTTTAGGATTGAGTTTGGTTCCTTCTAAGGTCTTGTCATTTTTCTTTTTATATATATATATATATATATATATATATATATATAAATAGATAGATAAATAGATATGTTGTGAACACCTTTACAATTATACAAAAATAAAAATTAAAATAATATGAAATATACATATATATAGCAACTCAGTACATTTTCACTACTCCAGTGTCAGTCAAAAAAAAAAGGGAGGAGTTTTGAGTTGTCTGCCAACAATGCTCCTAAGTATGGGGCTGTTATTGGCTCATATATTGACCAATCATAAGACTTGTTGCATGCTTTTACATCAATGTTGTGAAAGAAACCTCTCAATTGGCCATTTCTTAAAAAGGTGCCATTACAGATAGGGGTAAAAATAAATTGTGATGGGTAAATTGTCACCATTTTATATTTTTTAATTTCACACATGTTTATTGCTTGTTTTGATTTTGTTGACTGCACAGTATAGTGGGGTCAGTTGGGCACCATCTCTAAGAAAAAGAACACCATGACACAATTCACTCCACCATAAATTTAGTAACAGCATGTTGTACTGCTTGGCATTCACACCAGAAGTTCTAATACAAACATTTCAGAGTGTTTGGATGCAGAGGATTCTGAAAGAGTTGGATGAGTCTCATGGTGATTACGAAGGATATTTGGAGTGATCATTAGTGATATTGATGTTATGTCTCATCTTCAAACATGGCCTTAAGTTAGTGCTGCCCTGGATCTAGAGGGTGGTTCCTGGAAGACCCTATGTTTAGCAACAGTACTCTGCACCATGCCCCACAAGCTGGAGAACTGGTCATGGCTGTCAGACAATTTCTGGCGACTACATCACCCCTTACATCTGGCTACCTAACTTCTCAGACTGTAATCTCCTTGAGTGTTATGTGTTGGGTTCAGTTGAACGAGAGTTCAACAAAACTCCTTCTAACACCAAATTTGAACTGAAGGCAAGGATTATGGCAGCATTCACCAACTTAAACAAGGAGAACATTCAGAAGAATTGCAGGAGATTCCAAAGTCGTCTGGAGGCCATGGTTGAAGCCAATGGTGATTTTATTTGAATAAATTTACTCTTTAATATTTCAAAATATTTTTGTGTAATTTTGTTAAATATAGATGTTAAAATGAGATGCCAGTATTATTTTCATTTTTGCATAATTTAGATGACAATTTAGCCATCACACCCTGTATATATCTAGAATGGCAAAAATATATACTCAAATCTATTTTTAATGAAATTTTTACATTTGTCAAATTTTAAAAAAACTTTGTCATGGTTCTGTATCCTATTTTAAAAACATGTAAACATGCAAAAAACACACAGATGGACCAAAAAACATTTAAATACGATTTTTACTTTCAACCCATTCTGGAGGATTGTATGAGGATTTGCTTTGGATTTATTTCAGAAAAAGGCTGTATGAATTTCTTGTCTTTCAAGCCATTCTGAAAATGAGATTTTTTTGCTTTAATTGATACAAAAAGCTAGAAAATATATTAACAACTTTTGACATGAACTAAGAATTATAAAGAAAAGATACAGAATAAAGATTAATGGATTTTTTTAAAACTCACTCATTTTCTTACTTCTTTAATTACGAGAAACACCAATTTAGGGAAAAAGTACAATGATTCATTATTTAAGCATAAACACAAATACACAGACATACATTTCTTTTTTTTTATTTTTGGATATGATGAAGCCTTGAATGGTGAAACATAATCAAATCTATTTTAAATGAAACGTTTTCCATTTGTCAAATTTCTTAAAAACTTTGTCAAGATTCTGTATCATATTAAACAAAAAACATATATATATATATATATATTATTATTATTATTATTATTATTATTATTATTACAATGTATTTGTTTCATTAAATATATAAGGATGTCACACCACAAATAATTGCATCATTCGTAAAATAATAAATCTGTTAATAAAAAGTGGAAGCTTAAAATTGCTAAATCTTTCTCTCTGGAGAACAATCAGTAAATTTCATTCCTTTGAGAAATCTTCCAATTGAATTGTTGCTGGAATTACAATGATGCCATTGAAGTATGATCTGGTGGTTAGGTCATATGAAGAATTGATAAAAAAATACTACTCAAATAGACACATTAGAGAGGCATATACAGAAGAGAGAAAGCCATATAACAGAAAATGACATCACAAGTTGGTTAATCATTAGCTATCAGCCAAGTATTTGTTTTGACTATTAAACGAGGGAAGCCATAGCAGAGTGTCATGTGAATATGTGGAAACAAATATCAAAAAGAAATTGTGATGACAACAGAGTATTGGAAAACCAATGAGACAATATGAACAAAAGAACAAAGCAGTCGTGGTACAAACACACAAACTCAAACACTTGAAAGTATGAATTCTAATACCTGAAATAAAATAAATAACAGCCAATCTTTTTACTCTTTGATGTTGGCAAAATAATTGAATTGATAATTGGAGAAATTATTGAGATTAATTTGAGTAGAGGGAATTGTTACTATCAAGAAATCTTCATTCATGGAAAGGCAAATGAAAACCTGTTACTTAAATAATCAATAAAGACACAGACACACACCATATTTCCCGTCATATATTGAGTTAGAACAAATATTCATAGCATTTTTTCAAAGGGAATTTCAAAGGCAATATTTAGGTATTTGTACATAGATTTATTCAACCACATATGTACCATTTTGTTTCATGACCTTTCTCAACCTTTTGAGGTAACTTCATGATTCCATCCTCCCATTTGTCTCTTGTGATGAAGTGGTTTTTAACAGGCTTCCATAGAATTGAAGTTCTTCCCATTAAGAGAATTTTGTAGGGGTTGAAATAAGTGGTAATCTGAAGGTTCAAGCTCAGGGTGAATATTTTTGGGACTAGTAGGACATCCCAGCCAAGTTGTACCAATTTCTACCAGGTCTGAAAAAGGCACATCAGGTCTGAGCAGAGTGTAAGGAAAACAAAAAGGAAGGGTCAACATATATGGGGATATTTCCTGCATCTAGAGTAGCCATGTTTAGGACTCCAGATTCAAATGGGCCAGATTCATCTATCTCCTAAGCAAAGACATATTCCATGAATGCGAAAAAAGTGATTCTTGGGCTTTCCCAAAATTGAGGACTGAGAGCTGGAGTTTCATTCTACATCTGGGAAATTTCCAAAGGAAAATGGCATGATGGACTCATAAGTTGCTGGGGGAGGCAGATTTAACATTTGGCCCATGGTGGCTGCTGTAAACAAATTGACCTATATGACTTATCTCCACCAAAGAGAGAAATCACCTGTAAGAGAATCACAGGTGGAAATGTGCTTCATTATGTTTTTCTTCTATAAAATCATGAGGCACATAAACATCATGACAATTCACAGTGTTTTCAAATACCTTACAATGCTTATATGATATGTCAAGTATATCTGTGATGTTCTGTATCATATGACTCACATTATTTTTAAACAGCATTTCAATTTGGTCATCCTCAATAACTGCAGGCCTGCCAGAATGTTCTTGGTTATCCAGATCAAAATTTTCATACAAACCATTTACAAACAGTGTTTTCAACTATGGCACCATCTCTATAAATGGCACATATCTTTTTTTGTTTTTAAAAGCTTTTCCCTTTTTCAGAAAAAAAGAACATCAAATGAGAAAAATGCATCCCATTTTCAGCCATTTTCACTTGTAATGTAAGAACATTTAAAATTCAAAAATCAATACAGAAATCATATCAAAAGACATGTTGAAATATCAGCTTTCAGAATCTGTACATATATAATAAAAATCAGTCATTATGTGAAACGAAATAATAAATTCCAAAGACACCCAATAAAATACATAAGAATATAACATGTGTTTATAATCTGGCATGGAATAATATATAATTTAATTTTTTAGAATTTGGAGACATCAGGAGACAAATGTGTGTTTGGGTGTTAACCCTAACCATACCTGTAGCCCATCTACATATGATGCAATTTTAATATTTTTAACTGTCCCTTTATATGGTAGGAAATAATAAAATATATATATATATATATATATATATATACGGAAATACAGTGTGTATATATATATATAAAAGTGTATATATATATTTAAAAAGAAAAAAAAAAAAAAAAAATTTACATATACTTTGATATGGAAAAATAATCTTACTTAATATGAGTAATTTTCCTTCTGTTATAAAGTAATATAGTCTATTAAAACTAAACAATGAAAATATTTTAAAATTTTAAAGTTGTAATTTTGAATTTGTAATTAAAATTGTAGTTAAATTGAATGAATTCTAACCTAAATTTTTTTAAATAATATACACGCATAAAAAGAATCCAAAAATAACACCTATAGTAAAATAAAATTAATATGAAATACCATAACATGTAAGCTTTTGAATGACCCATGTCCTCAGTACTTACATGTGAAATATTATAATAATAGGTTTATATAAAAAAAAGTTTACTGAATCAGTGAAATTAAGTAACCATTTCTGCTGTCATAGTCATATACAAAAAAAAAAAAAAAAAAAAATGTAACCTCATATACATACTTAAACTTAATGTTAAAATAATCCTACATAATATAATGGATTCTAATACATTTAACTGTTCTTAAAAAGAATATAGTAAAATAAAAATTAAAAAAGGAAAATATTTCAAATCGTAGTTAAATAAAAAGTATTGTAAAAAAATCTTTAATTTTAAAAGATGACGTTGAAAATTTTTTACTGTTAACAATTTTTTTTTTTTTTTTTAAATTCAGACGACATCCATTCAACCGACGTCAGGTTTCAGTGTAAAATACATCCTCACCCCTTACCAAAATGTAGCTAATAACTGATACAATGATACTGTCATAAGGAAAATCTAGACACCCCGTGTTCAATTTGAGTAGAATATTATGTAACCATGGAAACGTGATTTTAGCTGTGTATTTAAAACCCGGTAAATTTTAAAAGTTACTCCAAAATTCGCTTGAAGATGAAATAGAATTAATGCTTTTAATTTATTTGCA
>CAHIKZ030003512.1:0-87059 GCA_903632075.3 Acanthosepion pharaonis
ACTTTCTCATTCATTCAAAAAATTTATCAGTATGTGTGAGTGTTACTAAAAACAGATTATGTTAATATCCTCCCCAACTAAAATGGCTATTTGAATAACATCCTCTCTAATTTTCGGCAATTAAACATACTCTCTTTGCCAAAGCTGTATAACAGGGACCAATGGACCAATGCCTTATTTTATTGACAAATTTATTGATCATTTATATGAATGCATAAATTTTTAAATGCATTATCGACAAATTTATTTTTGGCATTTCTAAGCATACCCGCTGGAACTTGTCTCATATCACTTTTCACACACAGCTTTATACTTTAAAAGGTTATTATGTTATAATCAAGACATGGTGGGCAATAGATCCACAAAAACCATAAGTTATCTCTCTTATTTTTTCAATTGAACATCTTACCTGTTAAGCTAGTCTAGTGAAAAGGATGTTAAAGTGTTCTCTAAAAAATCTATGTTTATTATAATTAATATTGTAGATATTATCCTATTATTTTGGGTTTGCACTACCCTAAATTAATATCTATATAGTCTATGTCTGTTTGGTGGTTCAAGTAGATGCTGATTACCCTGTTCAACACTCCAAGATGCTTAGAATCAAAATATAAACCTAAAAACTCAAGTCATGTTCTTTAATAGCCTTGTCAGATTTAAACTCCTATGAATATCATGCATAATGTTCAACTGATTCAGAAACATTTAAACTATCAGCTATATACAACCGCTTTTCTCAGTTCAATGATTAAAATGGATTCAAGTAAATGGCACCTGTTAGTCTTGAAGAGGACTGTCCTTTGTTATATCTTGGAGACTGGAACTACAGAATTACAAAGAACTTTACCAAATAACAGAAACTTATATCATTTGAAGACTTTCAACAGTAGAACCAATTAAAAACAAAAGTTTAAAGAAGAAACTCCCATCAATGCCAGAAAGAGTGATAATAGTGGATTTAAGAAACCTATTTTCCTGAAAAACTGTTTTAAGAGAAGATTTTAATAAATTTCAACAGTAATGCTGTTTTCAATTAATGCCTATTTGAAATACATGCTAAAGAAAAAACAGCTTTTCATAATTCTTTTTTAAATAAATCTTTGAACTCACAAAATCTGTACAATTTAGCAACAACTTTCAATTTCTCCAATCATCTTAAAATGAAATAATGCAGATAAATCTATTAACAAATGATTGTTGACAAAAAATTCTTTTTTTTTTAAAAAAAACAGAAAATCAATTATCAAAAAATGTAAGAATTTTTAAGAAAGAAAGGAAGTGAAAGAGAATCATTCAGTGAAGAATTTGGTTTGTTTTTATTGTCTGAGTTTCCCAAATCATACCAGCATATTTTCACCCAACTAGTTTAGCTGATAGTTCAGATGTTTCTGAATGACCTGGACATTATACATGACGAAAACATGAAGGTAACCTGACATATGATCCCGGCTTTTTAGTGCAAATTGCCTCAAATGATGTTTTTTTTTTTGAATGTAGTGGGTGTGGGTACATATAGGAAAAAAAATGTGTCAAATAAATGAACCCATTCTAGAGAGAATTATTATTTAGACAAAACGCTAAGAATGTAGAAAATTTAGATTGGGCTTGGGACTAAACATAGTTGTCTGTGGTTAAATTAAAAAAATCTCTTCAGAAATATTTTTTATTTGTAAAAAAAAAAAATAATTTTATTTACAAATAAAAAAATTGAATATATATTTTTTTATATATATATATATATACCAAGTCTCAACGGTCAACACATAGCAGCTAAAAATTTTAAAATTTTCTTTTGCAACCTATTGATAAAGATTGTTAACTCCTTGCACTTTTACATACAAGTACGTTTCAATATATTGAGATTGGTGGTCAAACCGACACCCCCAAAATATTTCCACAAAGCTTTCTAAAATAATAACTTAGAGTGGGGAGAAAATTTAATTAATTCATTATCGGTTAATAATTCCGAGCTGGTATTTTTTTAAATGGGGGTTTCGTTTTTTTTTTTTTCATGTCGAAAGTTTACAGAAAACTATATCCACTATTTAATTTAAGGGGAACATATCTTCATTCTTTGACCTATCTTGTATAGTATCTTTAAAATGACTGTAAAATAATTTTATTCAGCCAGAACCAGAAAAATAATTTTTTGAAAAATTAAATGTATTCAATTTAAAGACATTCTTTCTTCTTTTTACATTTCAAATTTTAAACATTTCGAATATCAACATGAAAAATTTTTATCTTTATTTTTTCACAAAATTTTTACGTATATTTAGAAATTATATAAACAAAATAAAGGAAAATATATATTTTTTGAAAGAAGAAGGAAATTATAAAGAATTTTATATAAGATAGGTCAAAGAAGATTTCATTACCCTTAGGGTTAAATAAAGGTTCTGCTTGAAGTTCCGGCAAATATCCACAAATAAAAATCTTTTGTTCTTGAAAATGTGATACCCTCAAAGAAATTGTTACAAATGTATTACTTTCTCTCTCGAGAATGGGATATAAATATACCTAAAAAATAGATAATATAGTTTTAACATATGGTATATAAACTTAAGTTACTGCTCAATAACGTGATAGAAAATATTTAAATATAAAATTGGCCATTAAGGTCAACATCCTGCCTGGCCTGTAGATTTTTAAGCATGAAGCTCAATCAGTGCCCACTTCGTGTGTGTGTTTTCAAGCAAACTATTATATATATATATATATATATATATAAGAAAATACAGAAATAAAGCTAGGCAACCAATTATCAGCTCAGTGTCTACACTGCTTGCACAGAATAGAAATTTAAAATTTTACTTGAAAAATAAATAAAAATTAATGCCTTTGGGACATCTTGTAACATTTATATGAAAATCAATGACATCTATTAAGCAATCCCCTTATGGAATATCCTATAATATCCTTTATATGCTTTGGTTTCAGGTTCAAGGGTTATTTTTTATGGATATCTTGCTGAATACGATTCGAGATGAGATTGCTGCTTGTATTGAAAAGGCCTACGAGAAGCTGGCTGAAAATGCATGACTTCAGATGTCTTATTCTTTGATGTGTTTCCATAATCCATCAAATCTAACAAACTTTCTGGCCTATGAGCAATGATTTTTTTTTATCTGAGCATTAATCAAAAAATGGATACATGAGAAACTGAAGACGTTAACCCATCTAAAAAAAAGAAACTATACATTTGAACTATTTTAAAAAGATAGATATTCCAATTGATTATCTCATAAGTTAACTTTTAATTTTCTGGTTATAAAACTATTTTTTTATCAAAAAAAAAAAAATTCTTTCAATCAATTTTATTAAACACCAAATACATTAAATAAAATTTTTTTATCAAAATATGGAATAATTCATCATTAAAGTTATTAAAATTATTTATTTAAATAATAGATCCTCTTTTTATTTACTAAATTTTGCCATTTGTTACATTAGCAAACCGATATATTTTCATTACTATGTGATTCTGAATTATCTACACTATTTCATTGTTCGGACTAGTTAGTTCTTTTTGTCTGAATGAAGTTAATAATTACAAAATATATTAATAGATAACAGACAATTCTGTTTTGATTCCATGAAAAGATATATTTAGGTACTTCCAGTATTTCCGCTAAATTTTAATAACCTAAAGTTTAAAATAAATTTTAAAATGAAAAAAGCATTCTTGATGATTTCATTTTAGTTTTAATTGAAAGCTAAATATTAAATTGATTTCAGATAGCAAATTAAATGTTTGGAATGTCAAATTTAGATAGAAATTTTTAAAAACTTTTTGAAGCGGCCATTTTCTAAAAATTTTCTTAAAATTTGTAATTTCTTTAAATTTATAAACAAAAAAAATTTCAAAATGAAATTTAAATTTTTACAGGTTATTTGAGTAAAATTAGAAAATCTAAAGTTAAATTAATCTGATTTGAAATAAATGTTACTTAGCATAAAAAAAAAACCAATGTACAAGCATTTCTTAACGATGGGTCCCTTTTCTTTATTGATGTATCGAGCGAGAAGGTTGAATCAATGAGATGACACCTAGTTATGGATGACTAGAAATTTGACAAATTTTTACGAAAACTAATTTCAAAATGAATTTTTTATTCTTTTTAAAAGATTTAAATTTTTTAAAAATTAGTTTTAAAAGTAAATTTTTTTCAAATTAACTTTTAAAAGGTTAAACTGAAAAATTAAAAGAAATTTTAATTTCGTCTTTGTTTTTGTTTCTCCTTAAAAAATAAAAAAAAATAGCAAATTGAAGTATTTTTTTTTTAATGACAAACATTTAATTTTAAAAATCTTGCAAAAATAGAAAAACTTCGGATTTAAATTTTAAACTTTTAAAACTATTGAATGGGAAGACCTGATGAAATGTCTTAAAGTCAATAAAAAAATTTTTTTTTATATTAAAGAGAAAAACAATCAGATTTTTTAACGATTGGTCCTATCTTTCTTTGGTCTCTATTGAAGTATTAAGTAAAATTTTTAGGTGAAAAAAATAAATTATTCTTATGGATGACCAGACATTTATGAAATCTTTTGAACGCATTTTTTTTTTTTTAATTACCTAGTATTTTTTATCAAATAAACATGTTTTCTGCAATTATCTAATATTTTAAACTATTTTTATTTAAATTTTTATAAAAAATGTTTTAAAAAAATGAAAAAAATTAAAATACTATTATAAAATTTCTTAAATAATTTCTCTGTAAAGGGACAAAACTCTTAAATCACATGACCTTTTCATAATAAGGCCTTTCATAGATGAAAAGGAATGAATTAAGTAAAAAATAAATAAAAATAAAAAAATATTTTAAAAATAGAATAGTTAAACCACATTTATTAATCTTTTCAATTCTGGATTTGTAAATTTCATTTACTTAATTACTATATCACATATGTTGAAAAAAAAATTTTTTTACCAAGATTTTCTTTAAATAAAAAAAAAAATTCCAAAACAATTTCATTAATTAGTTGAATAAGTCCTGAAAACTTTAAATTTGATTGGACAATTTGATTTTTTAAAAGAATTTCCAAATCAATGTATTTTTTTCAATGGTGGGAAAAAGTCAATGTAATTATGCCACCTCAATGTAAACAAAACAAAATTTTAACCAAAATTTCAAACATGTTAGAAAGGATTAAAAAATTTTAAAAAAGAATCAAAAAATACTTTGGTCTTTCATCATAATAAACATTTTGATGATAAAACTTTATTTTTATTAAGTTTGTGGCCTTTTTTATTATGTTATGCTGTTTTACACAAGAAAGTTGAAGTACCTAATATATACAATGTATATATATCTAATATATACAATGTATATATTAGCCACTTCCTGCTCATTAAAAATTGCATTCTGAGATTGAACATCTGGAAACCTGTTTTCAATCTAGCTAGAGAGAGGTCTTTTCAATTTAATACAAATTAACTAACCAATAAACTGTGATTTGAAGAAAAAAATGTTAAATTTTTGGCCTTTGATTGGAAACCCTCCAATCTTCCATCATATTTTTTTGGGTCCATGACTTTGATTTTGTATCTTTGCTCTTTATTTTTTTTTTAATCATTTCACCCCAAGCAAGGCAATAAAGCAATGGGTATTGGATAGGCACCTTCAAAGAAAAGCAATAAAATAAATCTTGAATTTTTTTTCATTTACTTTCAATTTCAAGCTAATTGATTAAATTTAATTTTCTAATAAGCAAAGCTGCAAAATACCTTGCTACAGCAATTCAATGCCAAAGTTTAAATTGATTGGAAGGAGTTTCATTTTTTTTTTTTTTTTTTTTTTTTTTTTTTTATCGATAAAACAAAAATCGCTGATTTTTTGACATTTTAAAAAAAAAACATCTGTCCTCACTGTAAATCTCCCTCTTTATTAAAAAAAAAAAAAATTTGAGCAATATTAGCTGATTTAAAATTTAATTTAAAATAAATATTACATAATTAAAATTTTAGTTTATCACAGAAAAGCATTTTTTTAATACAGAGTTAGGTTTTTAGTTTAAGGTAGGTACTTCCAATTCCAATAATTCTCTGAGAATTCAGCATTGCATGATGAAAAAGGCACCACACTTGATAAAAACAAAGTTTTATTGTCAAAACGTTTATTATTAAGAGGGAAGTATTTTTTATTTCAAGTTTTTTAATCCTTTCTAGCACATTTGAAACTTTGGTTAAAAATCTTGTTTTGCTTCAGCAGGGTTTTCGAGAAAATCTCAAACCCAAGAAAAACTAGACTGGTCAGATCCAGAAAAAGAAGCAAGTTGCGAAAAGAATAAAATTCTTTTCTGCGATGTAATGTAACTGTCTGATAACTGCTTCAGGGATCACATGGTACCAAAGTCATGTGACCTGAAACTATAAAAAGTTAGTAAAGAAAATAACTTATATTTAGTAAAAATCAAACAACCCAAGATAAGTATATTGCTCTTCTCCTGCCTGAACAGTTAAATTCTTCACATGTTCCTGAGAGCCAAAGAAAAAAGATATAGGGACATATGTACAGTACCCTACCAATATTAATTGACAATGTTAGCAAGAATTATATTTGACTGTTTTGTTTTTTGTTTTTATTTTTTTTAAATTGGGCCCACTTAACTTATTCAGGGAGTAGACTAGGCCTTGTCGGCACCTCAAAGGTGTGCAGTGTGGACACTACCATTTTTGTCTTGAAGATGGATTCAACTCCACACAAATGAACTGGCACCAGTTATCACATCTTTCACAGCAAATCATAGCTTGATCACCCTGTGGGATGTTGCATATCGCAAAGAGCTAAACCACCACCTCTTTGTCAGAAGGCAAGGTTTGAGGAGGGATAGGAGCAAGATTGTCTGCAGCTGCACGAGCAGAGGTGGGCAAGGCCGGGACTTGATCTTCCCCACTCAGGAAAAGAAGCAATAGCACTTACCGACCTTAAGTTGCAAAATAAATTTTCTTTCCACGACATGATGTGACCGTCTGATAACTTGCATGTAAAGTGTGGGGGAAGAGTACATTTCCTCTCTTTTATAACTACTTCAGGGATCATGTGGCAACAAAGTCACCCCCTGAAACTATAATAAATTAGTAAAAAATAACTTTTAGTTAGTAAAAATTGAACAATCAAGTACATTGCCAGAACAGTCAAATTCTCAGCTGGGTCAGCAAGGATTTTTAGGAAATTTAGCATCATTCTTCCAGTAAAAACATTGATTTGGAAATTCTTGTTGGATTTTAATTTCATTAATTTGAGAATGAGTCCTGTATGTTTAATATAGAACTCCTTCTCAAATGAATGAAATTTTTTTTTTTTTATTTTAAATTTGTTACCCCCCCCCCCTTCCTAATTAATGAACATTGAAATTTCAAGAAATTAAATTTTGTCCCACTTCATAAATATGAACTCCTTGGAATATCAAATTTTTTTATTTATTTTTCAAACAGTAACTCATTTGCCAAAAATCATCTCTGAATAGTAATGCAATCAAAGACATTTAATTAGAATGACTTTTAATTGTTTTTTTTATGGACACTTATTGTTTCTTAAGTTAAAGAAAATAATTTTTTTCAATGACTAATGAATTTTTGCAAGAATTTTCTTTTTTTCCTAAAAAAATTTTAATTAGAATAATTTAAAATTTTAAATCTTTCACAAATTTAATAATTGATGTTACTCCATTTTTTTGCTGAAAAAACAGCAGAGCATTATGAAAAAAGACCCAAACTTTATAAAAACATGTTTTTTTTTTTTATATCATCAAAATGATATTAAGACCAAAGTATTTTTTTTATTAAATTTTTTAATCCTTTTTATCACATTCAAAATTTCAGATAATTTTTTTTTTTTTTTTTTTTGCGTTAGCGATTGATGCAAGTGTTTTAGTGTTATTTTTTCCAGTGAAAAACACTTTGATTTGGAAATTATTGCAAAAATCAAATAATTGTCAGATTTTAATGAAAGTTTCAGGGCTTATTTACAGATTGATTAAATTATTTTTGAAATTTTCTTTTTTAGGAAATCTTTTACATATGCAGGGTTCCCATGTGTCCCAGAAAATAAGATATAAATTTTCCAAGACAGGAAACTCTGGAAAATGGGTGTGTTTCCAAAAATAAAACTGGGAAATATTTGTATTTTGTCCTGAAAGTTATCTGATAACCTTTCTCAAGTCACAAAATTAATGTTATTGTTACAATTAACAAACATACTCTGGATCATTTTCAACATTGCTTTGATATTTTACATTCAAAACTGGGTTCAAGAAACGAAATGCGTTTCAAATTTCAGGGTAAATATAAAAGATTATTTCCCTTGGATTTCGGATTTCAGTTTTTTGGAACCAAAATCTATGTCTGAAGAATATGAATACAAATTATTGCTCATTTACCATTTTTTGTTAGTTTACAAAATGACTCACTTGAGGAATATAAAATAATCAATTTTGACTGAAAATATTAAGTTAATTAAATCTAAGTATGAAACTTTTAATAGAACATATTCACTCAAAATTTTGCTATTACGAGATAAGTACTCCCCCACTCGCAAAAAAAGGTTTAATTCAAAATTTTTACTTTTGTTTTCAACTTATTTGTCTAATATCTGTTTAACTTTAAATTAGTGCTTCTTGTGTACAATGTAATTTAAGTATTTTTACTTGTTTAAAACAAAACCTGCAAGTTGTAAAATTTATTTTATTGAAGTCTAATGAACTTTACTAAATATATTTCTTCTAAAAATATTTCTTAAAACAAGCAGAGGGGTGGTAGGACCACAAGAGTTGAAAAATGGACAAAAGCTCACCAAAATAACAACACAATTATAAAAATTATATTTTTATATTTATTTCTTAATTATCACTAATTTTTTTTTTTCTTGTCAGCAAATTTCTAATTTCATTTTTAATGAAAAAAATTTTTTTTCTGGTACCTCATTTTGATTGACAAAAAGTGAAAAACTGACAAAAGATGGTAGACATTAGTTTGGGGGGGAATAACTTATTTGAAACTAATTGCCACTGGGCATTAGGTTAAAACAACTTTTTTTTTTTTACTTAAATGATTTATGTTTTTTAAGTTGAAAAATAGTACCTGTATCTTGGGTTCAGTTGATTTAACGGATAATTGCATTAGCATAAATGAACTGAAATCTAAGTTTCAAGTTAAATTTACTTTTGTCAAATAACCAGAGATAAAAAACAGAACACACATGATTTTCTTTAATTATGTTTCTCTGTAGAACACTAAGTCTGTCATTGGCCTCATCAATTATGTAAGACATGGTGATTTTAGTTAAAAACACAGCTAATGTTTTGTTTTAAAAATACATTTCTGTGTTATTTTAAGCTTAAGGTAAATATTTTTTTCAAATCTGATTAATTATACTTCTAATCAGCTAGTATTACTCAAAGTTTCAGAAAAGTATATTTTATTTTTGGAAGATTTTTTTAATACAGAGAATTATACTGCAATGAAAGACAATCAATATAATTTCTGTTTGAAATACACTGGAGTATTTTTCTTACTGAAAATAGTAAATTAGCTAATTCAATTAAATTAATTCAATTTAATTTCAATCAAAGCTAAAATGAAAGCTTTTTCATTTATAAAAATTCATTTTAAACTAGAGTGGCAAGTTCTCCATGATACAGAAAACAGAAAAAAAACCCACCAAAATAGAGTAGAAAATGAAAAAGTTAAAAAATAAAATATTCTGATGGTAAAACAAAATTCTTGAGCTGGAACTCTACATAAATTTGCAATACACAGCAAAGTCATACACTTATGTGCAAGCGCTGTAACCTGTATTGCTGCAACATGTCATTCTATAAATAACATGGGGTATTTTTCACTACTGATCCCAGTATTGCATAAGCCATAACCTAATTCATGATATTAACCAAGCCAAACCACAGGGCAAATATCCATGTGCGATATTAGCATATGAATAGTGTGGCATTCGCCATCAAGGGTAGTAAAAATAAAAGTTGTTTGTTTAGTAATTTTTAAATGCTGGTTTGATTATCTTTCATGATGAGTAAATGAAAAGCTAGCAAACTTGGTGGGTACACAATTTCGGCAAAATACAGAGCTGAAGAGCCAGCTGTAATGAGTTAGCGTTAAATTCAGAGCAGATTTTCAGGAAATATTTAACTGAATAATAAAAAAAAAATGGTGGATTTACTTTCTTCAAGGAGTCTTGGTTTTAACTAAACATTTTGCAATCAAAATTTAATTTCTCAAAATTTCATGAAATTAAGTGGTGTATAGCAGATGTTTTTTTTTTTTAAAAAGACAGATATTTTTACCAAGATTTTCTAAAAAAATAATTTATTTGTGAATAAGTTCTGAAAGTTTCATTAAAATCTGACAATTACTTGATTTTTGCAAGAATTTCCAAATCAATTTACCAAAAAGAAAAGGCACTAAAAAAAACTCGTAAGTTTTGGTCCACCACTGATGCAAAAGAAAAAAAAAAGATTTTTAACTAATGTTTCGAACGTGGTAGAAAGAATTAAAAAATTTAATAAAATACTCAAAAAATGCTTTAGTTTTTCCTCTTATTTAATAACAAACATTTTGATGATAAAATTTTGTTTTTATTAAGTTTGGTGCCTTTTTTCATCATACAATGCTGTTTTTTAGTGATCTAATGGAGGTACCTACATTACAGTGCAGTGAGGTGTCAAAATAATAATAATTTCCTTCCATTTCAATTGCTGATATCTTGTTTATTTTCAGGGCTATTTTGGTAAAATTTGTATGTGAACAAAATTTAATTTTTTTTCTTGTTTTAGATACAATTCTTTTTCATATGTGATTAGTTTTTATTCTGTCTCCTTAAATTATGTCATTGTTTCAGTGATGTGTAGCAATTTTCCTCCAAAGCTGACTATTTAATAGTCCCATCTTAAAGAATTGAAACAAGTGAACCAAGTTGAAGTTGTCTTTCACAAAACATTTTACTGGATAAAATACCAGATAAATTCAACACCTTAAAAAAAATTAAATTTACACCTTGTAGGGCAGTTTCTCCTCTTTAATAATCATTTGGCTTCATATGCATCCATACAACTTGAGGAGCACACAAATGAAAAAGAGGGTACTGTGTTATTTTCATGTAAAACTGGTCCAATGCATCAAAATTTGTATTACTTGAATAAACATCACCATCTAAATCTCATTTTAAATCACTTGTTTTATCAATGGATATTGCAGTTTAAATCTTTTCTTATATTTTCTTTAATGATGTATTTTAAAACTATAAAACAATTATTTATTTTTTAAAATAAATTCAAACTATCAGCCCAAATTTTATTCTTATTTTTTAAAAAAAAAATTAACTGAAATAATAAAATAAAAAATAAACTGAGTATATTTTTAGTTCTTTAAATTTTGCTCATTCTCGTTTGTACATAACAAATTAATTATGTACAACTTTTAATGGTTATTTATAAATTGGTACCTTGCAAAGAAAAACAATACCTAAGGCTTAAAATGAATTTTACACAGTATAATTCTCTTTATCAAAAAATCTTTTAAAAATAAAATTACTTTTCTGAAAGTTTTTGGAAAAGATTTGCTGATTTAAAGCTTAATTAATCTGACTTGAAACAAATATTAACAGATGTAAAAAAAAAAAAAAAAAAAATGAAAAGGAAAGGAAAGAAAAATTTATGTATTTTTTTTTTTTTACTGAAACATTTCAAAATTAATCATGCATTTGCAAATAAGTCCTGAAAGTTTCATTAAAATCCAACAATTATCTGATTTCTGCAAGAATTTCCAAATCTGTGTGTTTTGCACTACAAGAAGATGCTAAAATTTCCCTTACTAATTTGTGGTCAAACACTGATGCAAGAAAAATTTAGGTTCTAAAAAGGATCTAAAAACACAATTTAATAATCAAAAACATTATTTTTATTAAGTTTGGGACATTCTTTCATCATGTATGCTCAGTTTTAGTGAAATTTTGGAGGTATTTATAAAGTATCACTACAAACTTACCAAAGGAAGAACATATTTTGAATAATCTAAATGTCTCATTTGAAGTTAATTTTTTTATTTGAAAGATAACTGCGTAATTGTAAAAAAAGAAACAATTATTTTTAAAACATTGTGCAGTCACTAACTGAATCACCATTCTTGACAAAAAAAAAAATGAATATAACTGATTTAAAAATCTCAAAAATCCAGTACTTCTTTTGTTTGAAAGTAAATTAATAAAATTAATGAATAACTGATTGGATTTTGTACAAATAATTTATTTTTTGCTTAAAACATTTTTTGCATTAACTTTTTTGTTTCAGAACAAGACTTCGTAATTCAATTCACCTACTATTTTTAGTTTCTCCCCTGAGGTATTACATACTTTGAGGTAACTTTTTTCAGTTTTGGTGCACCTGTTTTTTTTTCCCCCAAGTCTCTTCTGAAATTATAGTAATATCAGAGTCTGTATCTAATTGTAGGGTCATGGGTTTGTTGTTCATGCAGATGTGAATAAATTTTCTATTCAAAGTATTTTTTCTTTTTTTGGTAGTGAGACTTTCACAAAATCTATTCCTTTAGCATGGTCATTATTTGTTATTTTTCCACCTGCAGAAATCTTTTTTGTGTCCAAGCTTCCCACAATGGAAACATTTTTTATTTTAAACAGGCAATTTTTCTGGAGATGCATTCCTTCACAACTGTAACAGTGGTTCTGTACAATATTATTTTTTGTTGTATTTCTTTTATTGCTTTGACCTCCATTTTCATTTCTTCCAGTTCTTCAATCTGACATATGTTACATTTTAAATTTATTAACCTTTGATACTCCTCATCCATTGTTTGTAAATTTATCCCTGGGTCTTGTTCAAGCTTTGCTAACATTCTTGTCCTTATTTTGTTATCTTTGTAACTTCAGACCCAACACAAAAATTAAACATTTGAAAATCTTTTAATTTACTGTGGAAAAATTCTTTCTTTTTTCAAGTTGAAAATTTAATATTGGATATGGAAAACAGACACTTTTTTGCCAAAAATTGTCAACAAAACTTTTACTTTTTAAAATCCACATTGGTAATATAAAATTACAGTAACTTTCATGTCCTTTTTTTCCCAGCCTCCTCAGTAGTATTGTACTTTTTTTGCCGACAGTCCACCCCCTCATATTTTTTTTTTCAAAGAAATCCACAAAATGTCGAAAACATGAGGCTATCCTCTGGGGCATAATTGAATTCCGGAATTAAATTTGACATGGAATCTGTTAAACTAGAAATTTTTTCTCATTCATTTAAGAACTCTTCTAAAACCTGTGTCTGGCATTGAAAAAGTAGCTGTAACTCCTCCATTTTGATAGAAAAAAAAAACAAATGTTTTCTCTAATTTCTACAATCTTGTCTCTTTGCCACTGTTGAGTTCAGTCCACTCTTTGAGCAAGTCAAGCTGCAGTTTACTACTGTATTGTCTCAGATAGCTGCTAATTACAGCTTTTGTTTTGCTGTCTCTCCTATTCCATATAATAGTATTTTTTTTGTACATTTCCTTAACTTTGCTTTTATTCTGAGATCTCCCTTTCATTTGTAAAGTTGTGCAGTAGAAATAAAAAGAAAAAAAGTGCTATTTAAACTTTTTATGTAATAAGTAAAATATAACTTTATTTAAAAGATAGACATTTAAATTTATGAGATGATATTTGAGGCAAATGAGGTCACACAAACAGGAAATGATTCAATTTCTGGGTGTTTGATTTCTATGATGGAAATAATTTTGGCTAGTACCACTCTAGTTTCATAGATTTAAGTTTTTATAATATTCATCTTTACCTCAAAACCTATTATTTGCTGAAAGTTATTAACTCATTCATAACAAAAATAAATCTGTTTAACTAATTCGTGTTCAATGATTAACATTTGCTTATTCAGGGTAAATAGTCTTTGTTTTCTTTAGCTGCAACAATAAAACTTCATTCTGAACTTGTCTATTGTATTCATATATTGAATGAATGATATTGGATTTTAGCAAATATCACACAGTACACAACTTTTGCACATAGTGCAAAACTTGTTTTGCTATTTTAGTGTTAACATCAGTGAAGTCCAATTTTGATCTTTTAGGAAACAACATATCTTGATCCACTTAAAAAGTGATTTTTGATAAAGCCTAACCAGCCTTTAGAAAGACAATCTGAATCGGATATTTTATGCACATCATTATAATTTAGTAAAATGAGAATTTAAATTAGCTTTGCATCATTTAGAAACATGAAATTCACATTTTATTCAGTTTATGCTAATTGAAAATAACCAAAACATTGGGTAAATCCTAATTAGAAATTGTCTTTACTCAATAAATCTCCTGCTGTGAGTATAACAGTATTCTGAAGGGTAAAGTTTTTTTTTCAGAGAGGCCAAAATCCAGTCATAAATACAAATTATATCAACATGATAAAAAAAAATCCCAATAAAGTTAAATGTAAGACAAATGAAATAGTGAAAAACAATGTGTAGTCTCAAACTGATAAAAGCTTTTTCACATTTTCAAATGAATACTGAATTGAACTTTTTCCAAGTGCAAAAGCAGCAAAACTACAGTATAGAGAATAATACAAAAAAATGGAAAAATATTTTATGCAATAGAAATACAAGATTCAATGCCTTTAGACACCCAGCAAATATATGAAAAAGTTTTAAAAATGTGATTTTTACAAAATTTTGGTTTTGGGTGTTGCCAAGCTATTATGACAATTAGGCATGATTCAATGTGCATTAAAAGTTAGAATTTTTCAATAACATATTACACTTTGAGAAGTTAAAAAATACAAACTGTTCAAAATTTCATGGAATATTTGGATAAATATATATAAACAGGCCCAAAGCCCGATCATGGAAATCAATTATGACCAGGTTGTTTCCAGCCACCAAAACTGAACATAAACAAATGCCAACCAAATATTCTCAGGTTACCAAGTATGCAACTAAATGTTGAACCAAGGCCCTGTTACATTCTTTTCCCACCCATGTGCAATATACATACTATTAAGCATTTTACTCCATTCAGTGCGGTGAGACATTTACGCCTCCAACATGCCAAATTCTAAGAGTCCTGAAATGATAAGAAAGTATGGTGCATGCTAAACACACCTGTCTTTTTTTAATCAAATGTTCATAAGGATAACTCATCCCTTTCCAACTTATTTTTCTCTACAGTAAATAAAAAAAGATTTTCCATGCAATAAAATGTAATGTTGACTTTTCCCTACTCAACATAATATATTCATGTCACTTCAAAAACCATTCACATGCAAAGCATAATTTTCCTGTAGTTCACATCAAGTGTCCTTAGTCTGATCTTCTTTATTGCAGGTAGATATTCTGTCAGTAGATCAACATGTGAGTCTGCCTTTACTTCTCCAACACTTCTCCACATCATGCTAAGGCTCTTGCCTTTTGATTGCATTTTCTACTTTTTCAATTTAAATATAATTACTTAGATTATCACTATTATAATAAATGTCCACAATGAACCATGCCACTGCACCAACTCTCAGTTTATCACTAATGGATCTTCCTTCTTTTATATTTTTTTAACTTACTATCTGTTGCAGGTTGATTTTTTTGGAGGTGGAATTTGGGAAACCTCTTAGTCAATGGCTCCACAACCTTATCTTATGACACCTTTGCAAGGGATAAGAAATAATTCTGCTTGATAATATAGTGGTAATGCATTACTTCTACCTGGAAATTTTCTATTATTGCCTCTATAACTCCCTTAAACAATCCCAATATCCATCACTTCTCATATAGAAGAGACTTTTAGATATGTTACTTCAGAGGTTAATAATATAATCCTAGTTCTCACCACATTCAAAAGTGTTTTCAGCCCCTAAATTATTATTATCGTCAAATGACGACTACTAACTTCCCTCCTATCTCTCTGTATATTATGGGTAGGTATGCTCTCCCTATCTATCAGGAGCAGAGAGACCAATACTATTAATCTGCTCCCATTCATAAAGGTAATGTATCCCAACGAACTGTAGTAATGTCACAAACTAGCTGCTGCATCAATTGGCAGCCATAGTTGGTGCAGTTGTAACAGGGTACTGGCTCTGGTTCAACATTTAGTTGTATGAGTAAACAAAATGGTGATTTGAGATGATTAAATTGCAAAATCTCTGAGGGATATCTTAAATAATTAGGAGGAAAATGGGAAAGAAATGGAAAATTAAAATTTAATCAAACATATAAAATGATGTAGTTGAGAGAATCAGAGTTGTAAATTAAAAAAGGAAACCAAAGCCTCAAAATATTCAGAATCATCATTTTGCTACTTATATGTGTAGATGATTCATTTTTGTATAATATTCCCTGTCAATAAATTGTTTTCTGAAGTGGTCAATTGTTTTGAAAAGATCTTCCTCCATTGAAAACTGGCTTTAGGATTACACAAGAAATAAGTGACTACATTCTCCAGAAGAGTGTAATATCTCCCCTGTCAGGGACACAGTGACCCACAAAGCGATTGCTGTTGAAAACGTATTCACTTCAGAGAGCATGAGATGGACTGGAACTGCTGACAAAGACATGTACTCATTTTTGGCCTGCCTGGTACATCAGATCAGAAAACGACCATTTAAGCTTACCCTCACCAATGGTTCACACCTTGCGACCTGAGAGTATTTGGTCAGCATCTGTTTACATTTGGTTTTGGTAGCTAGACATAACATGGTTATAATCAATTCCATGAGCAGGTTTAGATATCTGGATATCAATTTCTTCAGTTGCTGTGAGGTCAGTATGCTCGGAGATAAATGTTCTAAGGACAACACATCAAGCTGGGTCTGCACATGCTACTATGTTAATTATAATGATTGCAAAGTCTAAGGCTGTATAATAAAAATTGTGAATCTTGATTTGTAGCCTCCTTGCAAAAATTCACCTGGTAGTAAAAGTCAGTTGCTTTTGTTGCAGCTGGGTGGACTCTTTCCATGTTTTCTATTTGTTAAGCATAGAAATGGATTAGCATATTTTTCTACGCAATCCATTCCACTCAAACCATGATTAACAGAAGCTAATTTACATGAGCTCACCAACCATGAGTAGTGAAGCATTTTTCTTCTGCAAAGGTAGCATATGACATGAAAGTGTATTGGCCTCCGAGGTATGTTACCATTTTATTCTGAGCAATTGATTAGTTACAGTTAACTGTAAGTAGTGTGTGACAAACGTTTCCAACTTTCACAACCAAGCCTCTAATAACTCTTAAGTTCCCATTTTAAATTTTGGATAGTGTTTGTCAGCCAATTGAGACTTTATCTATTTATGCCAATTCAACTCTAGTGTGACACTGAGAGCATGAGGTATTTAAATGTTAAATCTAAGCAGAAAAGGGGTTAAGCCCAAAATGAAATATAAACTGGAAGATTGAGAGAATGGAAGACATTTTCCCTGGAAATGGGGAAGTGAAAAAAAGGGCCATCTAGATTGTCTCCCCCTATGAATTGGAACAATACACCAAGAGTTTACTTTTTTATCTATTGAAAATCTGGTATGCAGGTAAAACAAATTGGGAAGTGGCTTTATCTCTTTCTTGAGCAATTAGAGAAAAATGTCATTAATGAGAAGAAAGACACAAATATTTTCATTGGCGAAAACAAATGAAAACTTAAAATGAACCTGCTGTGAGGGTTAGGATTATGTCATGCCAAGAGGGTGGTCTGGTTTGTGTTCTTGCTGAACAAAGATAAAATTAGGAAAATAGGGAATTGAAATTAATGAGAATAAACTACATCTTTTTGCCAACACACTTTAAAAATGAGATTTGTCACAAAGACAGTTATGCCAACCCTGAGAGCTGGGCAAAGTTAGTATACCAAGAAGGAAGGAAGGAAGAAGAGACAGAATTAGTGCCGCCTGTGTGGAGTTGTGGTACGAGACGTGAAGTGAAGCAGCGTGGAGTTAGGAGAGGAGGGTGGATAATTTTCCAAATTTGGAAAATTGATCAAGAAAGCAGAAATGGTGAAGAAAAACCCCATGTGGGATAATGTGAAAAATTGGGGAAATACTGAATCCCCAGAACCCTTCAATCCCACACCAGTTTTGGGCCAAAGCAGATGACTTTGAGAGCTTGGAGACTTGGGCTGAGAGTCCTGCATTGAGTGCCTCTCGAATCCATGTCAGCTGCTACCAGATTTCTTGATTCTAAAGAACTTTGAACCCAGCTCCTCCAGAATTTAGTCAAGGCCTAATGTCACTATAGAGATTGATGCAAAGAGTTAATTTTTGTTGTACCAAGAGCTATATATATTGAAGATTAACCAAATTTTTTTGCTTTATTTTATCATGAAGAGATCAATATGAGCAGAGATGGTGTGGATCAAAGTAGCCGGCGACCAACAGTCAGCTTGGACCAGCGTCATCATTGATCAGTGCAAAGTTAATCCTGTTGTCTTAAGACCCCGAGGACAGGACCACTAAATCAGGTAACACCACTGGGTGTAGGCAGTGGCAAAAGGAGCTATATATTAATTGGTGACCATGACCAAGGATTTGACCCTGCGTTGTGGGTGTTATACTAGTAATATCAATATTGTCACACCTCTTTGCTCACATGAACTAATGTTTTTCAACTTTTCCAATTTTTTCTTAATGACCAATAGATCACTTTTCAATATGGTTCCAAATGTAAAGGGCACCGATCCTGTTTAAGTGTTTAATTGCATGCAATTGTGTGATACTATTTGAAAAACAAATTGAAAAAACACTAATTACCAATAGACTGAAGAGATACTGATGACCAGATGAAGGAAAATAAGAGAAAAGGATATTTGTTTTTTATTGGGAAAAAAAAAAAAAAAACTAGAAGATAATTAAATTTCTCGTCTGCCACAGAGATAAAACAAAGAAACCATCTGGTTTCAGTTAAAATTGAGAGGTCCAAGGACCTCCTGGAAAGAAATAGATAATAGTTTTACGACCATTGAGTAATGGAAAGGGAAACGAACCTCTGGCTGCAAGTTCAGTCGATTGATAAGGATTAACTTAAAAACAGACAGGTTTCAAGCAGAAAATAGATAAGAGAATGATAGTTAAATTTTTAATTTGCCAAAATGTGATAAAACTTCCCAAATCAAGGGATTGTTCCCTTTTTGTTACTTGTTGGCCAAAGGGTTGATGAGAGGGATAAAAAAAAATGATTAATCCCAGATCGAAAATAACCACACACAAAAGCACGATAAGAAAGAACTTTGAATGATAATTAAAATTTGGTTGTTTGGGCTAGACCTTGTGGAATTGGTTTCATCAGGTGGAGGAGAGGGCCCAGGTGGAATTTCAGGGAAGGCAAAGGACTTCCCACACCCCTGTGGCAGTGATGTTGAGAGGCATTCACACAAAGCAAGAAGGAGAAGGCCCAGATAGAATTTCAAGGAGGAAGGAGAGCTTCTCCATATTTGGACATTTACAGGGAGTGCTCTGATTGGTTGTTTGGGGAATGCTGGCATACCCAGAGCTCATCATTCCCCACCCCAGCTCTTGTGCATGGGGCCATAAAGACAGATGGTAGAGACACCATAGAGAGATATGAGAGAGAAAGACTGTGGAGGCAAGACCAAGAAGGGTTGATAATTATTGCATGGGCAATAACTATCGACCCTTGGTTTTGGACACATGACACAGTGTATAAAGGTGTTAGTTAAATCCAGTACAAGACCCAAAGAGTGTGAGTTCAATACCTGGTTAAGGTGGTGGAGAAATTGGAGGGGAATTAACAGGAGATAACTGATAGCTGATATTACACATGGCACGTGAAACTAGAACAGTCTACCCCAGTGAGTGAAATAAAGGGTTCAGTTCGACATTCCAATCACCTGAAGAAGGCTGGAGCGTACAACGGCTGAAATGTTGTAATAAACATGGCAACAAAGATGAGGACAATAGTCCGAATAATGTAAATAGTGTACTATTATCTTTACAAAAATAAAGAACAGAAAATTCTAAAGACAAAGCAAGTGTCATCTGGTTATTAACACACCTCCAAAGGTTAAGTCTGTTGGCATGGAGAAATTAGATATATCAATGTCAAATTTTGCAGTTAGTCATCTATATAAAGAAGAGTCAACCAGGCCTGACACACAGAGAATTGGATTCGACAAGAGAATTGTCAGAGATTCACTCCAGCTGCTGCTTCACAAGAAACACCTGCATTTCTGTGGCGGGAGAGAACATACAGACACATGCATGACAGGCAGTTGTTGTCATTATTTTATAGGAATTACTGCTAAATTTTTAATCACCATCAAATGAGAGAACTTGATTTTGCAGTAAATAATAAAGACATTTTATTTATCATTTTATTTTTATATTCAATAAATCTGTTGGTAGAGTTATCAACAGTGTTGAAGGACTTCTTATTCCAGCTCTGATTCCCAATGTGATCCTTGGATATAAAGAGACAAAAGTTATCACAGCTGTAAGTTGTGAATTATTCCGTCTTGTTGTACACAGCATACATAGACAGATCCACTCTAAACGTCGATGACCCATAAGGTTGGTGTGACACCTAGCCGTCAGCCTGTGGTCAACTCCCAGTCGCGGCGCAAAACTAATGTTTCTTCTACCAGTGTTTTGGGGTTGACTTTTGTTGCCACCACCAGCCTGTATCCCGGTCGATCGGTGGTCATTGCTACTCAGCGAAATCCCCTGGTCAGATGTCAGATGTGCCTAGCAGGCCAAAATATAAGTACAGATCTGTGTTGGCTGTTCTGGTTTGTCTCCCACTTACTTAAGTGAATCCCGATTCTCGGCAGTGATTGCCAAGTGGTTTGTTGTGTCCTCTATTTTTCATTTCCACCAAATTATAGTAATTTTGTGGTTTTTCCTGCTCTTTGTATGGTTGCTTTGACAATCATAGTGCCATAACACTTTGCAGTGTGCATGCAACAAACTTCTTTTTCTTGTGTTTGTGTGACCACTCTTTCCTTAGAATGCATGTGTGATTGTCTTTGAGTGACATGTATTTTCTTAGCATTATGTCTTGAGAGATCTCCCAGAGCAAAACCCTTCAGTTTACATAAATGATCTCCACTGGACACCAATCTCAGTTTGATGTAAACATTTCCACTTTTGCCTGTATTATTTCAATGTGTTCATTGTTCAAAAAAAAAAGAAAACAATTTCTTCAACTTTTAATGAGAATCAATGTGTGCATAGCATTGTAGTATGCTTAATTTAAATCTGTTTTCCCCATTTTCCTCATAATTATTTAAGATATCCCTATTTTAACATTTTTTTCATACACACAAAATTACAAATTTGACTGCATTTTTGGTGTGCCCTGCTTTGTTATTCATTGCATCAAGAGACAGTGTGCCAAAAAGGTTACAGCTGAAAAACATTATGGACTTTGCAAAAAATATCTTATTTGACATCACATTTGAACAGGCTTAAAAGTTGAAGCTTGTATTTACTACAAATTTAATGATTCATTTTGAGAGAAACAACTGATATTTGAACAGAAGTCTGTAACACTTGAATAGTCTTTCCAAGCTTTTATTGATAGTCATAATTGTTCTTTGTTTTACTTGTGATGGGATTTACTTGGATCCCAAGTAAAGTACTGTGGTGCCATGAACACAACTCATTGTTATCAATGTAAAAATCAAGTACTGAAAAATGCTTTTCCAGATTAAAAAATAAAAACAAAACACATTTAACTTTTAAAATATTGATTTTAAAAAATGTTTATTTTCATTTTTCTCTCTGTCATTAAATATCGTAATGTAGAAGTTCAGCTGGAAAAAGAAATTCTTCCTGTATATCAGGATAGATATTTTTTTATGTTCTAACAAGTCACATTTGTTTACAACAAAGGTTCATCAAAACCTTTGTAATAAAAGTCTGCCTTTATTCCTGATTTCTCTTTTTAAGACAAATTTGAACTGAAGTGTAGAATATTTAAAATTAATTTATATCAAAATATGTTCCCATACTAATTCTAAAGAGTGGTTTGTTTATTTTCTTTGTTCATTTGAAAATATCACTCATTTGAGGCTGGATTAATTTAGGGATTTTTTTAAACCTTGAATTGTATTAAACCTTTGGCATGTTCTACATTCATTTACTATGATTTATAAATTGATAATAACAGTTAACAATAACTTCCTTATAGAAAATCAAAGAAAAAGAAAGTCCTTCTAAAGTGCCATTATGAGAAATATTAGCTTAAAAATGAGTAAAGTAAGTGAATTATTTTTTAGAATTTATTACTTCAGCCCTTTTTTTACTGTTGTGGTTATCTTATTCTTGAAAGTTGTGGCTACTATACAAAACTTTATAGATATCTTTATCTTAAACATAAATAATTAATAAAAGTAAATTTAACTGATTAAATTTTAGGTCCCCATTCCCAACACCTTGCTATATCTGTATTCTGGAGCCACTGTGTAAATAATGATTTTTCGGAATGTTGTATTGAAAATATTACATTTTCAGGTGTCACAGTACAAAATTTCTGAATATCAGAAGTTTTGTCTGGTTACACACAGACAAACACACACACACACACACACACACACAGTGTGCTGAAAATTTCTTGACCCAACCTATTTCTGAAAATTGTGTTTTAATGACAACAATATTGATTTAAGGAAGTAGATCAGGTCAAGAACTTTTCAGTATAATACACATACACTATTTTGAGAAAAACAAAAGATAGACATCACAGTTTTATATTATATTTGAAGATTATTTAATAAATTGGTTAAATTAAAAATGATTTTTATTCATAATAAAAAGGAAAATGATCATTTACTTACAATGCTAGCATTTTGATAGTATTATAGAAGCATTGATAATTTCTTTCAGTAAAAGTTTGTTTTCAGTGTCCTTAAAAATACATAATTTCTTTAGAATTAAACATGAACGTTCATAATAGTTACTATATTCTACAATATAATAAGTATTTTTAATCTAGATTAATATCTTTAATGTTGATTCGCTACTAAAATATTGAAGAAACCCAAATAATACACTTAAGCATACAAGCTCACTTATAATAAAACAAGAATAATGTGTGTAAAATTGAAATAGAAAATTTAATTGCATCAAAAGTCTTTCATTTGTATCATCTTTGCTAAACATTTTAGAGATTCTGAAAAGAGCTCTTCAAACAGAAAATGATGACTAGAGAATAAATTGAATAGGTGATAAAAACTAAAGATGGTGAATTGCAAAGAATTATTCACTGATATGTTGATTAACTTTACTGAATATACAATAAATGAATAATAAACAAAATAACATTGAATAAAAACAAGGAAATTTCTCTCAAAACTGACATTGATATATCTTTCAATAATATAATTTCACATTGCTACTGTTTTTTATAACAAAATTTGAAAATAATCACATTTTAAGAAGTCCAGTTTAAGAAAAATGTAAATTTTTAAGAAAAACTTGTTGAAGGAAACTTGATTCAGTTGATAGGTCAAGAATGTTAAAGAGAAATTTGCTAATCTCTACAAAATATATTTTAAAAATGTGTAAGAATTTTGCAAGTTAAAACAAAATGCATTATTTTAAAAAATGATTGATAACTAAGATAAAAGTAAACAACATACTTCTAAACTGACACAGCACAGGGTCTACTTTGCTCTTAAAATTTTTCACTAGATGTTTTTTACAAAATGAATAATTTAAATTGTTTAAATTACTTATAAACAAATGGATTACTAAAGATTTTAGAGTGAAAGTGGACATTTATGATGTAGGTAAACTTGCTTCTTATCAAATTAAGACAAAAGGTTTCACACCCAACACACAAACAATAATGGCAGTTTTGCTTGGTCATCATGCTAATGTAGGCAACTCCACATTGTTACAGAAAAACAGCATAGCATGATGAAAAAAGGCCCCCCACGCTTAATAAAAACAAAGTTTTATTGTCAAAGCATTTGTTATTAAGAGGAAAGACTAAAGTATTTTTTATTGTTTTATTAAATTTCTTAATCATTTCTAGCATGTTTGAAATTTTGGTTAAAAAATCTTTTTTTTTTTTTTTTGTCAGCAGTTGATGTAATATTTACAATTAGTGTTTTAGCACCTTTTTTTACCAGGTGAAAAACACAGATTTAGAAATTCTTGCAAAAATCAAATAATTGTCAGATTTTAATGAAACTTATTCACAAATGAATAAAATTATTTTTGAAATTTTTTTTTTTTTTTTTTTTTTTAGAAAATCTGGGTAAAAAATATTTTATTTTTTACACATATCCCCCCACACACTTAAATTTCATGAAATTTTGAGAAATTAAATTTCAATCTCAAAATTGTTTTTATTAGTTAAAAGCAGAACTCCTTGGAGAATATAAATCAATCCCCCCCCCCAATTACAACAAATTGTAAAATAAAAAATGCCATTATCTAATTAGAAAAGCTTTTAATTAATTTTAAAAATAAAATTTATTAAGGATGAGAAAAAAAAAGAAAAAAAAAAAATTTTTTTCGATGAATAATGAATTTTTACAAGAATTGTTTTCATTTTTTAAAATTTTTATTAAAAATTCTATTTTTTAATTTTATTAAAAATTCTACATTTTTATTAAAATTCTACATTACTTTAATCCAGCTAGGTGATATTGTTATTAAGTGAAAACTATATTTATGAATCAAAATTGAAAAGCTTTCTTAAGTTTTTTGCATCAAGATTTTTAAAAATAATTTATTTTTTTTTTTTTTTTTAGCACAGAAACATTCCTATTTTCCTAAGTATGGGAGTTCATCACATATTTTAAGAGTTGCCTTCCTTGAAAAATTTGGCTGGCAGAAATTTTCATTTTCATTTCTGTGTTTCATTGTTTTTTTTGTTTTTTTTTTTAAGCATTTCACCCCAAGCAAGGGGAGAAGCCACTAGGACGCAAGGGGTTACAGAAAATTTGGAGCAAAGATCAGATAGCAGTAACAGAAGAAAGGATGAGGAGAAGGGATGATAGATCAAGGCAACTGGAGATGTCGATCGACATTACATTTGAATAGCTGGAGATTATAGCGCTCAGGGAAACTGGAATAGGGAAGGGAGATCCACAGGCGAGAAGTGCGAGACATAAAGCTATTGGAGTAGAAGAGACGGCTACATTTAGAAGTTTCGACAGTGAAAGGGTGAGAGCAAGATGCCAGCCTCGTAGGGTGCTTGAACTCATGAAGTCTGGGAACCAGCGAATGCAGCTCCTCGGAGCAATTGCCATGAAAGTATTTGTAAAACGGACAGAGAGAGGCGACGACGCGTCCGTGAGAAAGTGACTGCAGACGAGATGCCAGAACAGGGCCAATTATATTGCATATCTGCCTCTGGAGCCTATCAAGAACCCCGAGGCAAACAGAAGGGGCTCCAGACTATATATGGCAGCAATACTCCATGCAAGGGCGAATTGTTGATTTGTAGATCTGGAGGATCGATTCCGGGGAGAAAAATTTCCTGGCGCGGCACAGGGAGCCAACTTTCCTTGCGGTGGACAAAGCAATTGACTCAATGTATTTGTTCCATCTCAGGTCAGCAGTCAACGTGAGACCGAGCAGCCGCAGAGAGGTGCTCTTGAGAAGTTGAGCGTCAGACATTCTAATGGAGGGCAGGGAAGGATCTCTGTGGTGATTAATAGAGAGCAGTTTTGTTTTTGAGGCATTAAAGTTGACCAGCCAATTCCTGCCCCAGTTCACAACCGATTAGAGGTCCTTTTTGAGATGCATGGCCAGGTTAGTTTTGTCAGTGACACTAGATTTGTTTTTGAGGCAGGAATAAATTGTGGTGTCATCCGTGTAGATGCCAACTTGGGAATTTATGGCATCAAGAAGGTCATTTATGAAGATAAGGAATAGAGTGGGGCCTAGGATGGAGCCTTGAGGAACACCTGTGTTCGTGGGATAGGAACTGGAGGAGAATCCGTTGAGAACAACCTTCAATTCACAGTTTGACAGGAATGATTGTATTAGGTCAAACAATCGACCCGTAATGCCATAACCCTGGAGCTTGCGAAGAAGTCCGGCATGCCAAACCCTATCAAACGCTTTGTGAGAAAACAAATTTTGAATTCCAAACCATAGTGAAAGCAACTATACTATATTTCCCAAAAGGCATGGCAAATCAGAGATAATAATGAAAAGGAATCTATGGAAAACCATGATTGCCTGTGCCCTGAATATTTATATATTTAAAAAGATTAATTTTGGTAATTTAAAAGCTTTTTTTAATGTTGTGAGACATACTGAATCAAGTTTCCCTTTCATTTAAGAAAGTCAATTAATTTGCTCATTTTCAATCAGAGAAATATTTCAGTATTTAGAAAACACAGCAATTAATCTGTGTAAGTCTTTCATATTGAGAGCTCTATAGAATGAGATCTTTTAAAAACAAATATTTTTCCTTTGTTAGAATCAAACTATAAATTATTGTTTTACAGAATTATCTACACATGTAAAATAAAATAGTTAAAATATTAAGTGAAATGACTAACCAAGTAGGTTCTGCATTGCATTATTTTGACAATAACACTAGCTAACATAAAATCTATAAATTAGTCTATTATAAAACTGGATTGAATATGGAAATTGTTAAAGGATTAGGAAGTAAGTATTTGTAATCAGAAGCACATATTTAGTGCAATTATCATGACAAACTAAGATAAAAATATTTGGAAACATTTACTAAACTTAACTTAGTTTGTAGCACATGTCTAAATAATTTTTGCAATTCTGATGTTTACACTTACTACTATTGACTATAAAAACGAAACTATTTCAACCACCAAATATATTTAGAAATGGAGGTTTAGATGTTTCACAAAAATTCATAACTTTTCCTGGAGATGATTTATTATTTCTGCTTTGGTCTACATGTGCAATAATTAAACTGGCCAGAATTTCATTATGGTACTTGATGTCGTAAAATATTACATTGACTACAGCCATATTGTAGTAAGTATAAAGTACATTAGACAATAAGCAGTGCAAATCACTGTCATGTAAAAAGACACTTCATAGAAATATATTTGAATTTAAATAATTTTTATCAATTCAGATTCACCTTTATTAAAATAAAAGAATTTTATTTAACAGTTGATGCTTTAATTGGATTTATCTTATTGCCAAGCAAATATGAAAATATTTTCACTGAAAGAAAGATGAAATTAAAAATATTTCAGATGATAAAAATGATTTTGAATTTGAGTAAATTTAATGAATTAAAAAATACTCATTTTTCTGTTGGTGATAACACCAACAAAAAAATGATTGTGAAAGACAATTTGAGAACAAATATTGTTAAAGGAAATAAATTTGGATGCAAAATCTTTAATAAAGAAAAAACAATGAAAAATTTAGATTAAGATATTTAAATATATATCTTCATCATAGCCAAAAATTAGTGAAAATCTACAGAGAAAAATATTGTGTACAAGTTGAAAGAAGATTAAATTTCTGATAATGAAATTCAGTATTAAGAGAGTAGATGTTTTAGGACAGAGATTAAGTGAGGATAGAAAAAAAAGTACTGAACTATTTGAAATATTTTCAAATAGCATCCATCCAATTAAGCATCACTTGTAATAAACTTGTGTTTTGTTTCTCCTAATATTCCCTACCCTAGATTAAAGTATACCAAAGATGAAAAAAATTCCATTGCTTTATGTTTTGGTAGATCTCACATTATTATTATTATTTTTTAAGCAGAAAGTTTAAGAATTAATGGAGATGTAAGAAAAACTCAGAGAATGTAAACTTTGAAATGAGAAAAGGTGACATTTTTCAAGATCACAGATTGCAGGAGCACTTCCCCCAAGTACTTAAATGTCATAATACTGGGAAAGTGTACTTTCAGTGTTACAGCAATTGGCAGCTTCATAAGTGTGCAACAAAAGACGAGGGAAACGAGATGTAAAGTATTCCACAAAGCCTGAAGGAATTGAGCCCAATGATTTCTGGACAGCTTCTGGAAGTTCTCGGTAATGATGTTTCTGTAGAAAAAAAGAAGAAAAAGTATTTAAAGGAAGTATATCAACATTTATAGAGTCATGCAGCACAAAATATGAATTTACACCTTTTAGATCAAAGGATTCCTGAGATACGACCCTTTCACCTTTGCCAAATTCATAAAGTTTAGATATCAATATCTCAATTGTTTCTTCAGCCACAAAGCTAAATTATATACCATTTTAAAGTTCTTGGATAGATCTAAAAGGTGATCAATTTATTTTTTGTTTAAAGATCAAATAAGGAAAGATTTGATCTTTAATTTCTCAAAAAGTGTATCAAATTTTAAAAAAATTGGACATCTTATTTGTCTGCCTTTTGGCATGATATGTACAAAATTCTGTGGTGAACTTTTGGCTGTGGCCTGAGTTACAAGGGTTTTACTGAGGGTTTTTTATTCAAAATGGCAAGATTTGGTTTTTGGCACTATATGCCAATATTTTCCCAATATGGTTAAGTTGCATATCTTTAGAAAGCTCTTTGAATGCGGGCTAATATTCATGTAAAAACTATAATCATAAAATCAACAGAATTTGTGATATGTGGTTAAATGTTGACCAATTTGGTCAGAAATAAAGAACCTTATTTTTGGTTTTGTTTACATTTTTATTATACAACAAATAGATTTTTATATATTAAAAAATAACATAATAAAAATAATTATTTAAGAGTGTCATGACAATTAATGTTAAGAGAACATAAAATAATATGAAAATATGCAACAAATGATGTCAATGGTTAACAAAGTTTTGTTGACATCTGACTTTGTACACTAAATAAATGTACAAAACAATCAATTTTTTAGTTTTTGTTTTTACATATATGATTAACAGTTACAAGTAAACTTTTTTCCTACAACTGCATGATTCTGTCTAATAATGATTACTTTATTTCATTTTAACTTTTTGGTAAGTCAAAATATGTACTGGTCATAAAAATAATAAAAAATTATAAAGTCAGTGTGAAAAAAAAAAATGACCTCAACATGACTTTAAATTGTTTTTTTATACGATAAAGTAAAGGAAGATAAAATTTTAACTTTTAGAAGAGATGCATTCTCAAGTCTAACTCATAATTTTAATATATACTTTCTAAGCTTTAATATAAGTTTTTTTTATTGTATTTCAACTTGTTTTATTAAATTTTTATGTTACTAAACAATATTATGACAACAACAATAATATCAAACATGAGTATTTATTAATTATTTAATTATTTTATTACATTGTCTATTATGAATATTTTTTTATCTAGTTTATTTAATTTTATGCCACACAGTGGGCAACTGCTTCAGCGGGCAGGATAAGACACATGAGGAGGTAGCATTTACAATGTCAAAGAGCTAAAGAAGCAGCCAACAGCCAGGGTGGAGGAGGGGTCTCCAGATGGACTCAATAGCCTAGTGTATGGACTGCATTTTACACCACATTCTGTGGTCTTTGGCTGTCGGTCAACAGCTTGGCAATACCAATCTATCTGAAAGCCCAATGAAAGAATCATGAGGAAGAAGATAACACCATGCTGGATTGGTTGAGGCCCTGATCCACAACTGCTGTGTGTCACATTGTCTCACTCCAGGATGGGTATGACAAGTAGACAATTGGAGCAATAAACACCATCAAGCTATCAATGCAGGATGCAATCATGGAAATGTGAAATATTCATACTCTCTATGCCTGTGGCAGAATTCAATAACTCACTCACAAACTGAGATGCTATCAATAGGACATCACTGGCTTTTAGATGGACTGGCATTAGTGAAGTATCAACAGAGGCTGGACACAAGATCAGGTTCTCTGAAGAGAAGAAACATCAGTATGGGGTCACATTGCACTCTTCATCTTCAGCAGAATAATCTCCATCTGTGTATCAGCCAAACCTCATAACATGACAATCATCCAGGTTTAGGCTCCAACTTTAGACCGCAATGATGATTGGTTTGGTTTATTTAGTTTAACAGCATATCAACCTCAAAGGGTTATTTAATGCTGACAAGAATTTTTGAATAACAGACCGCAATGAGGAGGAAGTTTAAAAGTCTTATAAACTTGTGGAAGTCACCATGAATGACAATCATTGTACAAGGGGATTGGATTGCCAAAGTAAACCCAGGTGTATACAAGAACCAGGTAGGAACAGTTGGAAGATTTGGCATTGGGGAGACTAACAACAGAGACCTTAGACTGCTTGAGTTTGCCAGAATCCACTACCTCACTTTGGCCACTCCTTGAACTTACAACCTGGCACTGACCTAGCAGGCAAATCCACAACTAGATTGACTTCATTCTGGTTCTGTGATGCTTTAAGTCCAGCAAGGTGAAAACAAGATTTCCAGTGCAAACATCAGTGATCATGTCCTTGTGATGACAACCTTGAAGCTGAAGACTAATCATTGCCCTAATAGTCTCCGCATTGACCTTCAGAGAAGTTTTTCAGGCACAAGTTGGTGGCATATTTGCAGCTTTCAACCTGCTGGACAGTGAGATTGACACTCATGTATTCAACATCAAATAAGTCCTACTCAAAACAGCAGCAGAAGAGTTTCTGGAAAAATCATGGAAGAAAATTCAGCTGTTGATCATGAAAGTCGTCCCAAATTTGTGTGACAAGAGCTAAAAAGAAAGAAGCGCTCAAGTAATTAAGCTTGGATGCCATACCAAAATGTGCACAGAGAGATCATGAAGCGTTTACAAGCAGCCAAAGAGGAGTGGATAGAGGAACAGTGTAGCATCATTGAGAAGGGCATAAAATCAGTTGACAGCAATAAGGCCTAGAATACCCTCAGTAAGACCAGCCAACTAAGAGCAGCTGTCATAGATGACAGAGACAGAGTAGAAGTTCTGAATACGTGAACTGAATATGGTGACAGTCTGTACAATTACAAGCTCCATCCAGTTACCTCTTTACTGCAAGCTGACCAGTACCACGCAGAAGGTGATGACAGTCTGCCAATACTGACGGAGGATGTAGATGTAGTAGTAAAGGAACCTGAAACCTGCCAACTCACCTGGAGTGGACAATGTGAAAAATGGAGACTGTTAAGACCATAACAGCTCTATACCAGCAGATTTGGGAACAGAAGAAGTGTCCAGTCACTTGTGATATCCCTACCAAAGAAGGGTAATCTCAAGCAATGCCAGAATTATAGAACAATAAACCTGATCAGCCATCTGAGCAAGACCATACTCCATATTATCCTCAACTGTCTGAAAAACTACTGTCAGAAGAGCAGGCAGGTTTTAGAGCCATATGGAACACAGAGGAACAAATCTTCAATTGTAGGGTCCTCATTCAGAAACATCTGCAAAACTAAAGGGACCTGTTCTACAATTTCATTGATTTCATGAAAGCATTTGATCTGGTATGGCATGTCCACAGAGGATTCAACAGAGAAGGGCTCGTATAAGTTATCCACACCCTCTATGACCATGCCATTAGTGCATTTCTCTTGAGTAACCAAGTGGGAGATTTCTTCCAGATGACTATCGGGATTAGAGAGGGATGCCTACTCTCTTCAATCTGGTTCTGGAGAAAATTATGCAGGAAACCCTCCACGACCACAACACTTATCTATCAGTGGTAGACTTGTCTGCAACCTTATAGCAGGCAGTATCAGTGAGCTGTAAGACCTGACTCTTTGAAAGTATCACCACATATGGAATGGAACTCAATGCAGAGAAATCCAAAGTAACGGTGAATAGCACAAGCAACATGAGTGCCAGTGTCACCATTGATAGTGAAGCACTGGAGGAAGTTTCCAGCTTCAAATACTTGGGAGCAACTCGCAACTCTATCAAAAGATGACACCTGCAATGTAGAAATCTGCATATAGATCACCACAGACACAGCAGTGGTGGCCAGGCTGGAAAGGATATAGAAGAGCAACAGCTTCCATACCAAATTCAAGCTCTACAAATCACTTGGTCATATCCATACTCCTAACTGGTGTGAGACTTGGAGACTTCTGGTTAAGGCTATGTAGTGAACTACTGCCAAGGGCAAAGTGGCACAGGGTTGCATGCATTTTTTGCAATGCTAGAAGAAATTGGTTTACCTCCAGGGCGAACACAGATTTGAACATGTCTCACATGTAAACTGTCCAAAAAGGGGGAAAAATGTGGCTTTGTAGGTTACACATTTAAAACATATATCTCAGGGTTGAATACACCATTACGAGAGTATCTTTTCATATATGTAAATTTTGGCTGTCAATGAGGAGATAAAAGTGGGCATAAAGAGGTGACAAGCATATGGTTGCTGCTGTATCAAATAGGAGACACAGAGAAATTGGCTAAAGAAAATGGATTGCAGGAATTGTTAACAAGCCGAATGTAAAAAGTTCAATTTTACACACTTTTCGCTATAGGTAGAAAAAAGGATCCAGGCATTCAAGAACAAATGCTTGAGAAAGCTCCTCTGTATATACCGAGAGCACAAAACTAATGGTTATGTACAGAGCAAGGTCATAGGACTTTCTGGGCCAACAGGAATCTTTTCTTGCCACTATTAAGCGTAAGAACATATCCTGGTTTGGCCATGTCATATGCCATAACACCCTCCACAAAGCATTGTTGAAGGTGTACACAAGTGGGGACATGACAATGGCAGAACTTTGCAACCATGTCTGTTTCTTCTGCCCTTAGGTTTCCCTGATAATTAAAGCAGTCAAAAGACTGATGATAATAGAAAAACAGGAAACTAATATAAACAAAGATTTTGAAGGGTATACAGAAAAATCAAATTTTAAATTTTATTGTGTTTAAATGTTGAAAATAGTTAATAATGTCAGTTGTCTATCTGACCAGACCTGTTTTCAAAAAAATGCTGTCAGGCATTATATTCTGAATTTAAATTAGGCTTGTCCCAGGTAACGCTAAAAAAGTGGTATACCCTGGAGAAAAAAGGTACCCAAATGGATAAAAAAATTTTAACGTGTAAATGTTTATGTTAAAATTAAAGAGAGAAGACCAAAGTATTTTTTAAATATTTTTCAGATTTTTTAATCCTTCCTATAAATTTTAAAAATTTTTTTAAAAAATTCGTTTTTCTTGAATAAAAAAAAAAATTAGTAAATTCGATTTATCGGACATTTCTGCCCGAGTTTGTAAACAAAAAAATCAAACTTAGTTCAAAAATCAATTAAAATTTTTTAAAAATCAGTTACACCTTTTTTTTTGTTATCTTAGGAAATTTAGAATGATTAAAATACACTTAATGTAATTTGAAAGAAACATTACTTACTTTTTTAGCAGAAAATTATTTAATAGAGATATTTCCAACCGTGGTACTCACATGAGTGCGTGATTGAAGGGTGTTAATTGATGGCTGTCAATATATTGACAACTTACGTCAAGGGAATTTATCGTATGGTAGCGCAGAAGTGATGTAATTCGTTCTAATTTTAAGTGAACCTGGTTAGTAAATTTAAAAAAAAAAAATTCACTTTCAAATCTTTTTAACCTTACATTTGAGGAAAAATTTCTGAAGTAAAAATAACTTGCTTCTATCAAGAGAAACAAGTCTAACTCATGTGACATTATTTCAAAACTGTGCATCCATACTTTCGTTAGAGACGATTTTAAATATAATTTTGGAATATTAAAAAATTATTTTAAAAATATCACTGGTTGTCAGATTTTAATAATCTTTCAAATTTATGATCTTCAAAAAGTAGAGAACAAAATATGTCATTTCCATAAGGTTGCATAAAGAAACTTAATTTTAAAATATATTTTAAAATTTTGTGACTTTTGTCATTTGTGTATTTAAAATAGAAAAAAAAAAGAAAAAATTATTGTAAAAATTCATTTTTCTTCAAATTTTTTTTTTTTCAGATAAGAATTACCTTAGTATATGTTATTCAGAAAAGTCATAAAAAGCTTTTTTAATTAAATATTGTCTTAGTTTTATTGGGTTTTGTATGTTTACAATTGAGGTAAAAGTTTGGACAATTCTACACATTTTTTTTAAAAAAAAAAAAAAAAAAAAAAAAAAAATCGATGATTTAGAATCTTCAGAGTCTTGTGCATTTAAAAAAAAAAAAATCTGGATACAAAAATAAATTTTTGAAGTTTTCATAAAATTAAGTTCAGGGGGTGTAAATATATAAAAAAAAATATTTATACTATGACTTTTCAAAAAAGACAAACATTTCTAAAATAATTTCATTCATTTGTGAATAAGTTCTGAAAGTTTCATAAAAATCCAACAAGTACTTGATTTTTGCAAGATTTTCCAAATCAATGTGTATTTTCCAACTGAAAATAGTGAAAAAAAAAAACTAAAATATTACCTAATTTTTTACCTAAAAAAAACAACAAAAAAAAACAAAAAAAAAAAAAAAAAAAAAAACAAGATTTTCAAACTAAATTTAAAATATGCTGCAAATGAAAAAAAATTTTTTAAAAATAATTAAAAAATACCTTGGTCTTCCCTCTTTAATTTTAACAATCATTTACACGTTAAAAGTTTTTTTTTATCAATTTGGGGACTTTTTTCTCCAGGGTATACCACTTTTTTAGCGTTACCTGGGACAACCCTAATTTAAATGGACTCTAAAAGCAAAGATTTTGAAACAACAAATTTTACCTTATTTCTCATTGCTCGCAATAAATCTCTGACTGATTTTCCATTGTATGTTCGGAATTTTCTTAAATCTGAAAACCAAGTCAGAAGAGAGAGAAAAGAATAACTCAAGAAAAATTGCTTATAACAGTGTTTCTCCAAAAACTCGCACATTTTCTACCCAATGAAATATCAACCAAAAGCACTTATTTTTATTATTGTGATGTTAGCATGATTATGGCCATATTATATATATAATATCAGCAGGCCCTTCATCCACAATAAATTGTTTGAGTCAAGATTATAACATTTTTGGTCTTTATCGTTTGCAATAGGAAAGCATAATTATTTTTGTATTTAGTCATGCAAAATACAAATTGGAAATTAAAAATGAAAATATTTTAATTTTAATAGTGATACTGCTTTCATGCAACTGCCATTGAGTATAAAATTATATTTAGTCCAATCTCCACCATGGCAAAAGAAAATGAGTTGCCCAGTCTTACAAGTCTGTGATGTGTCAGATTGAGGCATTTTGTTATACTTGAAGGCAGAATAAGCAAACCAACAATATTATAACCAGTAGCACTCATATAGATAGTAACACATAAAACTGACACTTGTATCCCATATATATTTCTTTCTTATACAAAATATTTTTATAAGACACTTAAAAATGCAAAACAAACACTTTTCAAGAATACTGGAAGCAGTAATCATAGCAAAAACAACTTGGCATTAATAAAATTTCAATTTAGGAGCAAACAATAATTAACAAAAAAAAAAAAAAGAAAAAAAGAAGAGGAGACTATTACATGATAGCGTGACATTGAAAAATGAGTAAATAAATAAAAAATTCTAAACATATTTTTAGCAAAGCAAATAGAATCTTTCTTGAAAATGGCTTATGACAGCTTAGAATTTGGAAACACCTTTACAGCCTCAATCCTGATGTCAAACACCCCAACAGAATAGTAGAAAAGTTAATAAAAATACTTAAATCATTTCTGTTGGTCTTTAATACAACTTGTATAAAAAAATTGTCGCCCAAATATGCTAATGGCTCACAGTATCTTATTTTCATATATGTTCGTATAAGTGCCATCGAAAATGTCTTATATGTTTATATTTCAATTTATCACTTACCTTCCTGTAATTCTTCTGTTATATGTTTTTTCCAATCATTTTTAATAATGAGATCACTGCCAGTTTCTAACCGCTGAACTACTTCACAAGTTTCAGCCTTTTCTTTTTCTGTTCTGTCACTAAGATCCTGAGTAAATGAAGTGTCAATTTTTATTACATAAATTATTATTTCAAGCAACCAACAGAATTTTTCTTGGCAAATTGTATTTTCAACATTTTTTAGAAAAATAGAAAATTTTTAATTCTGTGTAGCAATGGTGCATTTTGAGATGCTTTTGTTCAGATAAAAACTGATGCAATTAGATTTAATTAATTTGATATTCTTTGAGATACTGTTGCATAGAAAATAAGATATGGTGTAATTATAAGATTAATCAATCAACATAGATAACTGAATAATGTGCAAGTAGATAATTCATGCTTGATTAACATGGAAATTTAGTTAATATTTTATGTTAATTTCATGAAAACACCAGCAAATACCATAGGGAAAAAATAATGAGAAAATGAATAGACAGAAGTGAAAAGAAAACATAGCCAGAGAAGTACAACTTTCCTTAAGATCTAAGATTTGTAATTTGTGTAATTAAATGCTGAAAGAATTTTATATCATTTTTTTAAGAGGTTAATAATGACATTGTTGAAAATATCTTTCACTGATAAAGTGTTAGTTATAAGTTAATAAGACAAAGACCATTAAGTTATCTTTAAATAATAAAATGACATTTCTTATGATGCTGCCATGGGTTTAATATCTATAAACAGTGCAATGCTATGATAATTTTGGGGAAAGATAGTGGTTTTCTGTTGCTTTATGCAGTTTGGAATTCAGAGCTCTCCTAGAATGGCTGTGAACCAAGGCTTTCCCAAGGACATTAATGTGAAGTGAACAAAAATCGTCTCAGCTTGTCAATGTCATTATCTCTGCTGTTATATCACTCACACCTCCCTAAACAAGATATATTGACATAAAAAGACCAAATTTTAGACACTTTTAACATTTTTTCGTTGTATACTTAGGTCTAATTATCTAGAAATTGACCTCCAAAAATTGGATTGGACTAATTTTTTCCTACCATTTTACCATTGTTATAAAATAAAATAAGACATATCTCAGCTGATTTGCAGGCAAATAAACTAACATACTCAAGAGCGAGAGCTGGATGTGAACGGGACAAGGCCCCGTCACAAAATGACCATTATCGTCGTTTACACATAGGCCTGACGCACAAGGTCCGGTCGAAAAATAAAATAATATTTTAAAGTGTTTCTATTTTTCGACCAATAAAAATGCTTCCCTCCTAATTATACTTGCGTCATTTTTTGAGCCTGTTAAGCCATAAAAAATGCCATTAAAGGGGTCACACGGGGAAGTACAACAGCAGTCAACAGGAGGCCAGGGAAGAGACCTGTCACAGTCAGTCAGCAGGAGGAGCACCACGCCAACCAGTGAGAAATACTATGAGAGATCAACCCAGATCTGCAGCCAGCCTATGAACTATACCACAAGATAGCTGTCCCAAAACCACATGTTCCTATTGAAATAAATCATGTAAATCTATTTCTGCTGTTGTCGTATTTCTTTCTTGCAACCATACGCTTGTCTATAACACCATCCTATATAAATGTACCAATGGTAAACAATCATAATTTGTGATATAAATAATAATAAAACCAGTCAATGTCTCATGGCTGTCACAGCTACACTACCTACATAAACACAAATGTGTAGAACAAACATTCAAATGATTTAGAAAGCATACAATGATTATTCCCTTTTAATCATCTTAATGACAGATGAAAATAAGTTTTAAATTGGGGTGATATGCAATTAACAGATTACAGTAACTAATGTACATAATGTAAGAATGTGATGCAGAGATTCTTACCTGGAAAAACCGAAGCTGATGATCAGGTTTCCAGAAAAATGGATGCTTTAAAATATATTTAGCAGTTGGTCTTTCTTTTGGATCAAAAGAAATCATTTTCTGAATTAAATTGCGATCTAGGAAATATTCTAGAAAAGAAAAAAAATAAGGTAATTAAAACAGTGATATGGGTTATGAACAGATGTTCAGAAGTTAGGTTTATTTTTTTAAAGTACAGTGAGATATGAATTTAGTATTTATTTTCTGCCTTCAAAAATCCTAATGAAATAGCATTTGATATCTTGAAACCTTATGAATAAAAGCATCAATTATGTTATCTTCATTTTACTACATGTACTGTTATACGTGTGTTTACATAAAGTTAGGGCTGTATTATACAATTATTTAAACAATGTACTACTATGTAACTACTGTAAAACAAATAGATTGATTAACTGTGCTTAAGAGTTTTTCAATCTCTTGTGGGTTGAAAAATAGAAAAAAAAATTCTTATCCAGGAGTTTTATTCATATTGACTATTATCAAAAAAAAGAAAAAAAAAGAAGGCATTAATTTAAGTTAATATTTTCCTTTTATCTAAAATTAACTTCATAACTCATGAATCATTTAAGTACAATGGTTTAATGTTTACAAGACGAAACAAAATACAATAGAAAAAAACATTTGTCATTGGTACATTTGCAAATATTATGAATGCATTCAGAGTTAACAGATTTAAGAAAATATTTACTTTCTTCAGCAAGTTCACTTAAGCAATAGTATCCTGCCATAATGTTGGCCTGCCTTTTTAAATTGGATCCAAATGGATGTTTGCCTTTTGATTTGACATAATACATTACACATCCAGCAGAAAAAATGTCAACAGCACGTGTCTAAAATAAAAACAAAAATTTATAAGCAGAAAGTTATAATTCTCAGATGTTCTGAAATTTTTGTTAACAAATGATAAGATTTATTTGTTTTGAATTACTTATTAACAAAGAGGAAATATGGTGGCAAATAGATTACAAGATAGAAAGTTTATAGACAGCTTTTGTAGTTTTGCTTATTTAATCTTTATAAGAAAAATATTTTTTTTGAAAACTGAAATTTACATTATTAGCCACTTTTAATTTTTCCTAAGTTTTAGAAAGTTAATGAAGTGATTCAGGGAAATATTTGAATGATTAATTTCATGTTTGGATTGATGTACATAATTGGATATTTCATGTAAAATGGATAAATTATACTTGATACATGTTGTTATTGCAGTTTTATGACTTTTACTGGATTATCCAAGTTTCACATTAATAGCCAAGTTACTGAAACTATAAGAAACATTATGCTGTAGTAAAAACTTGTAATTACAGAATATGTGTAATATTTACAAAGACAAAATTTTGAACAAAAAATTGAAAGCAGTATCAATGTAATGAAAACAAATTAACATTAATGTGAAATATATGTTCCAATATGTTGCAGCAGGAGCAGATTCAATATCAAGAGAAGTTACATGCAATCCTGGAAAAGCAAGGAACAGGCAATGTGTCAATTTAATTTTCACCAAACTCAGTTGCTAACTCAATTAGTTAATTTAATTGCATCGCAGAAGAAAACATTACATTCCTATTGTACTTCAGAAGGTACAAGGCCATTTTCAGAGAACATCCAGGATGTTCGGATGAAAAGAAAGGTCTTCTGTTATGAAAATTGTCCCACCCTGAACATGAATTTATTAAGTATGAAGAGGAAAATTTTGTTACATATTTCAATAAAGTTAACCATGAGTGTGAGAAATTTAAACTGATTTAAATGTCTAATCTTTGTTAAAGGTCTAACATCAAGCTGTGATGTGGAAATTTGAATAGGATTCAAAGTTAACGATACAGACTATTGTGTAAGAGTTTCTATATATGCCAAGGCTAGGTATCCAACAAAAGATTTCTTTTTTTTTTTTTTTTTTTTGGACAGTTGATGAATTCTATCTAGCACCCAGAGGGTTAAAGGCTCACCAGCTTTTTTTTTTTCAATGCAGATAAATGCCCTTTTTATGAATTTATTGTAAGGGTTTGTGGTTATTATGTCAAGTGCCAGATTAATAGCAATTGTTTCAGCACTATATACTGAGGCTATGTTAGGAATTCTTTTTTGTCGTTTATTTGTTGCTGATGGCTGCACATCCGACTTTGCATTTTTTGTTCTGTGTGTGTGTGTGTGCGTGTGTATATATATATATATATATATATATATATATATAAAGGTGGTCTGGATGATAATTTTTGATAATGAGTATATCGGATTGGTTTGATTAGATTCAGGGTATCTTATAAGTTCTAGTATTATTTTAGTTTGGCTGATCATCTAGTGAGGTGTAATTGATAGAATTGATCTATGGAACTGTGTTATGTACATTTGGTTCTCTAGTATAATCTCTTTCATACATAGACTGATGGTTTATGGTTTGTTTAGTTTAACGGCATATCAACCTCAAAGGGTTATTTAATGCCGACAAGATTTTTCTGAAATTTTATATGAATAAAGTATATATTCTTTGTAAGGAATCATAATGTAGAACAGGTTTCATTGACATATTTTATAGGCATTTTGTCAAGAGTCAAATGTATTGCTGGCAATAATTTTCTTCAAAAATAGGTTACAAAACAATATAGGTAAACAGTTTTTTTTTTTAAAATATTTTCCTGTATTTTCTATAATGAAATTTATGATGTTGCTGAATGATTTTCAATAGATCCTTTAAGTTAATCAATTTGTAGAGTTTGATTCGAGTTTGCTGGAAATTACAGCACTTTAGTAGAATGTGTTTGATGGTATATGGTTCCTGGCATGGGACACATATTGGCAGTTGCTCAATTTTAGTAGATGTTGGTGGGTTATGTAAGTGTGTTCTATACAGAGTCTGGCTAGAACCACCTCTCTCCTTATCTTTCTGCAACTTGACAATCTTTTACTGATGATTAGTTGGATGTTGAATAGTTTATTGTTGACACAGTTGTTCCATAATTGCTGCCATTTTTCTTTAATGGTCATGTTTATGCTGGGTCAGAAGTCATTGTGTGGTATCTTTACATTAGAGAGGGCCATGTTCAGTAATTCCTTTGCCATTTTGTCAGTTTTTCCATTTCCTTGTATGCTAATATGGCCCAGTATCCAGCATAGGACTATTACAGCATCTTTTCCTTTATAAATAGAGTCAATCTTATTTAATAATTTATTTATTAAAGGGTTTCCCATGTTTTTATTCTTATGAGGACAGATAATGAATCTGAGATGATGATGAATCTATGTGACCCACTGGATTCTATAATATCTAAAGCCAAGTGTATGGCTGAGGCTTCTGCACTGAAGATTGAGGCTTTGTCAGGCAATCATTTTTGCATTGTTATGTTAAGGATAGCAGAGCATCCAACTTTGTCCAACATTTTAGAGTCATCAGTGTATATATGCTTAAGATTTGAGTGAGTTTGTAGAATGGATTTCTTCCATTTAGTCAGATAAGTTAGAATTAATTTTAGGGTATTTAGTAAGAATTGTAGGGTATTTCATTAACCAGGGTGGGTTTTTTGAGTTGGTAGTTTTAAAAATTAGGGTTGGATTTATTTGTGTTTCGCTGATGAGATTTTTCATGTAAAGGCCAAAAGGCCATAAACTTTCTATGGGTGGTGTTTTGAAGGCACCCAGAGCTAGTCTTAATCCTGCATGATGGATGGGGTCAAGGGTTTTTAGGTAGGATTTCCAGGTCAACCCATATATGAAACATCCATCTTCCAGTTTACATCTTAATAGAGCTCTATATAATTTTAGGAGTGATGTGCGATTTGCTCTCCAGCCACAACCCGTAGTAATTGTAATGCTTTTAGGCATTTCTGTTTTACGTAATTTAAGTGGGGAATGAAAGTAAGTTTTTTATCAAAAAAGATTCCCAGAAATTTATGTTGATTAGTCATTTCAATTTCAGTTCCTTCAAGTTTAAGAGTTGCATCATTGTCCATTTTTTTCTGATTGCAGAAATGGATACACTTTGTCTTGGTTGGAGAGAATTTCAAACCGTTTTCGATAGTCCATTGGTCTAATTTATTTAGGCACACTTGCAGTTATCATTCTGCTATCTGCATACTTTTTGATCTGTAGCAGATCAGGTCATCTATGTATAATGAACCACTGACACCTTGATTCAAGCAATTAACAATGTTGTTAATTTTTATATTAAAAAGAGTGATGGACAAGATGCAACCTTGTGGAACTCTTTCTTGGATTTTTGAGTCTGAGATTGTTGATCTAACCCAAACTTTGAAACTTCTATTGGACAAAAAGTTATTTATCAAATTGGGTAATCTTCCCTTTAATCCCAGATTGTAAAGGTTTTTCATTATTCCATGTTGTCTTATTGTGACACTATTTAGCTATGGCAATTGGCTAATTAACCATAGAAATTAAAAACAGGAAAGACTTAAGGTGAGAAAGAGCTATATCGAAAGATAGACTGATCGACGTTAAAAAAAAAAAAAAAGATTTTATTTATGAAGAAAGATACTTTTTGCACGAGACAGAAAATCCGTAAGAAAAAGTGAGATATGAGATTCATATATGTCATGTTAAGGGAGTGACGCCCCAAGGGAAACAGAATTCAGAAAGAAAAACAAAGCCAACCGACACATGCGGCCATAAAAAAAATTTGGTTTGAGACCACCATGGAGAATAGATATTAGTTATCTTTCAGAGATATCATTTAATTTTAATTTCTGGGTCCAATGAAGGGAGCCATCTGGTGTGTGTTAGAATTCTGGCATGAGGAAGAAAATCATATTGTTATTGCTTATTCAAACTGTTGACGTCAGACACAGTGTCGTCGAAAATGGGCATTTGGTGATAAGAGGATTTTAAGGCATAAGAAAAATAAAGAATTTGATTCTCAAGTAAAATACGGACCTCCCAGCTAAAAATTGACTTAGCCGAAGAATCCAGGTGTCGGGTTTTGACAGTGATTAATGAGTCGGTAGAGAGGCCCGACTAAGTGAATTTTGGGTGTCCCCGAAAGAAAGATGTGATAAAAATTATTTGGCAATCTGGGATTTATCTTGGCTGAAGAAAAAAAGGATTTTGTAAACAAAATTCTGGATAATAATTTTAAGAGGGCCAGTCTAGCCACACCTACACTGCCGAGAGATCATTGGTCAAGTGGTAGCATGTGCGATAGGCGGAGGTGAATGTATGAGAAGAATGGAGAAGTTGTTAACAACCACTGAGGGGATTGGTATGAGATACCAATGTGAGAGATCAAGTGGTGTTAACAACCACTGAATGTATGAGAAGAACGGAGAAGTTGTTAACAACCACTGAGGGGATTGGTATGAGATACCAATGTGAGAGACGTGGAGTCTAGGAGGATAACTCTCCTCTGACCTTCCCTCATGGACGAGGAGAAACCCCCGAAATGGAAAGTGATTGATCTTCCAAAAATGGGAAGTAATTAATTTTCTGGCCTAAGAACAAAGAGAATTCTTGTTGAGAATCCAAACCACGTCGGGCCCCCACACCAGGTTTTGGTTGGTATCCATATAAACGAATGTCTCGAGGCAGCTGATCAGTTTGCAGTTAGTCAGTTCCAGGAGTTCCAGCAGTTGATTTGCAGTCAGGCCTTGATTCGCAGAAGCTGACTGAGATTTCCACGTTCTCTTTGACTTAGCCTTCCTACTAAAAGCAAGTTATATTGATGGACAACTTAAGATACCAAAACTCACTTAAGAAACGCAAGTGTCATGAATCCCTAGAAACAGGCTGGGAGAGAAACACACTCCTGTATTCAACAGACGGATAAAGATAATTTGTTATTTCTCAACATATTTGAACCTCTTGAGTTTTGTTTTATTGTTGCTTTTACTTGCTTGTGCGATATCACCTTTACCCTGGATTCAGCTTGCACTACGGCCCAACACCTGATTGATTTTGTCTACCTAAGATCAAAGTCACAACGTGGATAGGTTAGACTTGAGATCAAAGTAGTTACTTTGGTAACCAGATGTTGGAAGTGAGCTGGGAACAACAAAGCTGGTATCGAACTGGGAATGACCAGATCGACCGGGACACAGGTTGGTGGCAGCGACAAAGTGTCAACCCCAAAACGCTGGTGGAAGAAACCTTATAGCTTCATGCCGCAACTGGGAGTTGACCTTGGGCCGACAGCGCAGTGTTACATATTGGCATCGCGACCAGAGGACGTCACTTATTGGCGCTGTGACTGCGACCACTGGTGGGTGTCACATATAGGCCTTTTCTAGATTGAAGAAAATGGATTTTGTGTGTTCTTTTTTAATAAAAACCTTGAAAGTTTCTAGGAGGACTATGTTATCTATGGTGCCTCTTATTTCTGAATCCACTGTGGAGATTAGTAATTAAACCATTAGTTTTGAGATACCAGTTCAATCTTTTATTTAATATTCTTTCTAGGGTTTTGCATATGTAACTTGTTAATGTTATGGACTGGAAGTTTTTGGGGTCCGATTTGTCTTTATCTGGTTTTGGTATAGGGATCACAATAGCTTGTTTCCAGCTACTTGGTATTTTTCTCTTAAACTATATCTCATTAAAGATGTTTAATAGATATTTTATGGATTTGGGCGGGGGGAGTTGTTTAAGAAATTCATAATGAATTTCATTTGGGCCAGTAGCTGTACTATGTGATTTGCTTATGACATCTATAAGTTTATTCAGAGTAAAAGAAAGGTTGTAATCTTTGTTGTTTGAGTTAAAGTTCAGCATTTTTTTTTCTGCATCATGCCTAACTTTTTGGAATTGCTGCTTGTAGTTTTTGCTAAAGGAATTTTTTTTTAAAGGTTTCTGCAAATAAATTTGCTGTATACTTTTTGCTTGTTATTTTTATGTTATTTTAGGATAGGTGATTTAGGAGGAGGAGATTTTTGCCAATGATTTTCTTTATCATATTCCAGACATTTTTTAGTTTTGCATTGGAGTTTATTTTATTTAATCCCTCCATGATTTTCTTTTAGCTTCTTTGATGATTACATGCTATTGCTCTAGGTTGAGTATTAAATTTTCGTAGTGCTGCTGTATGCAATCTTATTGTCTTTTTGCAATCTTTGTCAAACCATGGTCTTTGATGTTTATTTGATTCGCTGCTTTTTGGTATACATTTTCTTGCAATTCCCATTAATGTTTTGGAAAAATATTCAATAGAATTTTTTTTGTCATCTTTGTTGGTAAGTTTTTGACAGCATTAGTTTTTATATTCACTCCAATCTGCTTTGTTTAGTTTCCATTGAAGGAGATGGTTCTGAACTCTTCAATATAATTTTTGCTGTAAAGAAATTTCATGGGATGATATTAGGAAGAAAATTCATATTCCCTTATTAAGTATATTAGGGTTCTAAGAAAGGGATTCCCATGCCTACTGCAAACAGACTACAGTGTTGGGCTACGATTTTATTGAACTAGGATTTCAAGATGGAATTTCTATTGTCAAAAAAATTGGGACACACAGATGGCTTATCCAGATTAATATCAAAATGTAAAGAGGATTTTGAAGATACTGTAATTGCTTCACTGGAATCTGAAAGTGAAATTAAAAGCCTTGGATGTAACACTATTAAAGAATTGCCAGTAATGATAGACAATATAAAAATTCATTCTAAAATGGAAACATTTATTAAAAAAAACAATGAATGACATTATTCAAATGGAGTAAAACTAAAATTAAACCTGGTGAATAATAACAATAATACAGCATTTTCTATCTGTAATGGAATACTTTTGTACACAGAAAGAGTAGTAATTCTGTTAGCACTAAAAAAAAAACAGATTTTGAAACAATTCCATGTAGGACATCTGGGAACAGTGAGGATAAAGTCCCTGATGAGAAGCTATGTTTATTGGCCAAAGATGTTCAAAATACAGTTAGAAAATGTAATGGTTGTAATTCAGCAGCAAAATAACCACCTATGAATTATCATGCATGGCTGATAGACTGTGGGTGAGACTACATATAGACTTTGCTGGACCACTAAATAGTTCATAATATCTAAATGTAGTTGATAGTTTAACAAAATGGCCAGAGATATTAAAATGTAAACAGCCTACTACTGATGATTAAATTCTTATGTGTGACAGAGAGAGTTTGGGACACGCACACACACATATTTTTTTTAATGAAATTGGAATAGATTTCAATAGTGAAATTAAATCAGAGCATTTTGTTTACTGATGTGGAAATTTGATCTAGGGCAGAAGTTGTACCTATTGAATCTGGGTCATCAGAAGACAATAGAAATGGTCGAAATAATTTTTATCAAATTAAAAATTGAAATAGAGTTGAGGAAGCTAGAAGGAACTTTTGAATTCACATGATTTTGGTTGAAACTGTGATAATCATGTGCAAAGCAGTAGGGCCAAGGTTCAGTTGTAACCAGCCTGGTTTATCTATATAAACGCGTAGGTATGCTGAAAAATGCAGACGGGTGAGCATTGAGATGGAAGAGAGAGACGGGTGAGCGTACAGACAGAAGAGGCAGATGGGAGAAATTTATTGAAGACAGAAGAGAATTAGCCAGGGCAAGAGTTGGGCTAGAGACAGTGGAGAGTTGAGTTGGAGACTCAAGAAGGAGAGAAAGTGAAGTCAGAGATTGGAACGAAGCGTCCGCTAACATGTGCTGCTGATATAAGTACAGCTGCTTCTGCTACCATGAATATTACTACTACTCTTACTACTGCCAAGGAGGAATGCCACTATAAACTTTAAGCCGCACGCAGAAATCTTATTCTCTCTGTATATCGTTCTGAGATGATTTAACAATAATACACTCTCTCTCTGTCCAGAATCCAGTGTATGCGTTTTTACGTCAATTACTTTTCTTTTCTATACTATTCTTTTCTGCTATATAAAAGACATTAACAATTCAATCATTGAATAGTTGTTTGTCTGGTTTTCTGGAGATATTAATTTTTTTTTTTTGCTGCATTCTAAATTTCTTAGCGCAGACTCCACCCGTGTCTACATCTTCAGTCAACTGTGAATGGATGAACATCACTTCTGCTTTCTGGATCAAACCGAACACAAGGTGGGTAGGAAGCAGGATTAAACCAGTGGAACAGTCGAATAATCTACGGATGCTCAGGGGGACCTATGGCCACTCCCTTAAGTTCGGTTAGGACAGAGTAGACACTTCAACCCAGAGAGTAAGACGTTGGAGGTTGAGGGGCTGGGGCGAAAGTGTTAGAATGTAAACTTTTTTTAGAATGTAAACCTGATAGTGTGGTATCTGAGGGAACTCAATTTACTTCTAGTGAGTTTAAACATTTCTGCAAAATCTACAGTTGAACATTTGACAACGCTGATTTATCATCCAAGGTTGAATAGTCAATTTCAGCAGTTTGTTGTCACCTTCAAAAAGGCATTAAGATAAAGGCTTGGAAGTTGAAGAAACACCACAACAAGAATTTTTGAGAATATATCGAATGACATCAAATGCAAATGTCATTGCGAAGATGTCACCTGCAGATCTCATGTTTGCTAGGAAAGTTTTTTAACAAATTACTGCCAGACAATGAGAAAATTCATCAATTTGAAACTACTAGATCATTTAAGATAAAGTCTTCTTTAAAAGCTTTAAGACTGGAAATGAAAATTGGCAGGTAAGCAAATTCGATGCCTTGGAAGTATGATGTACATTGTTGAAGGTGGATGATTTTGAGATCTAGTTATGCACAGAATAAGCAACCAGTACAATTTAATTCACTAATGGGCATACTTTACAAATACCTTTGAAGTACCTATTCCAAGAAATAATACTCCAATAAAACACCAGGATAAGTGAAAATGTAATCCGACTGAAAGTAGACCCATGTCGGAAAACTTATGAAGAAAGTCTAGATATAGACTTTCTTCATAAGGATGTTATAGAGATGAACACACCTTTCCAGAATATGACTTGGATTCGTTCAAATGGTATATATACTGATGCCAAGAATCATTAGGAGGAGCAAGCTGGAAGCGAGCCTTACATTCTTAGTAAGACTATGCTGACTCCAAGTGACATTATATTTCATGATTGTGTTATCTTCATTCAATGGAATGAAGTCATAACACCTTTTTACATGGCTTATAGAACAATCAGATATCCTTTAACTTGGCCTTATCAGACCCATAATTTTCAACAAATTTTTCAAGTTAGGTTCTATCTGCTGATTATGTTCAAAATTACCAGTATTCTTTTACCTTTTGCAAGCTTTGAAGTTAAACATTTCTTTATTTCACAAATAAGACTTATGACCAATTTTAAAGCTTTAAACTTACAATGTAGCTATTAATTTGAAACTTTGAAATTCAAGTTTACATCTGCTTTCATCTTAACTGATCAGATAAATGCTACCATTTGGCAAAATAAGCTTTTAGATTTCATTAAGTATTTATTTTATATATATTTTGTCAGAGTCCATTTCATTATATATATATATATATATACACACACACACACACAAAATGGCTAATGTGAGATGCAGTGTAAAAAATGTTTTAAACTGGGTTTATCTGTCATAAATGTCGAAGAAAACTCTATACTCAAAGATGCATTATTACTGTCCAGGATATAAGAATATATACATGAGATAATGAAACAAAAATATTGAAAATGGTTTTATATCTATGAAAAAAACATTCTAAGATCTCATATCAGAGAAAGGGACAACTTTTCATTTATAATAATTTACAAATTCAATTCCTTTTAACATTTCAAATCATATTTGAATTTAAAAAAAAATCACATTGTCAAAGAGAATAGATATTTAATGAAAGCACTTACAATTTTTAGGGAATCAGATGCAACAAGTTCTGGAGCAATCCAGCCTTCAGTACCTGTTACTCCAGAACTGTGGGATGAGAGATGTCCTGGTGCTAATTTCTTGCACAAACCAAAGTCAGAAATCATGGCACACATTTCCTGCTTGCCACATGTTGAAATAAGGACATTGTGAGGCTTTATATCTCTGTGGACTAAAGAAGAAACAATATAAACATAGATGTTGCCTTGTATCTTTATGTACTTGAAGAGCGGGTTCTTTTAGCAGCATAAGTAGAAAAAATTTATAGAAAAATAATAATTAATATTCTTTAATATTTAAATAAATATAGACATTACTTGAAAAATAATTTGAAAATGATTTTATAAGTGAGCATCACTTTTGATGTGACACTTTAAGGGTCTAAAGGATAGCTATACTGAAAGAGATGTGACACCTGTTGAAGGATAGATTGATAAACATACCAAGAGACTAGATTTTAGTAAATTCAGGGGGTTTGTTTTTTTTCTCTTCAAGACAGAAACTTTTTTTTTTTTTTTTAATACAAAATCCATATGGCCAAAGTTGACAATTGACTATGAAATAGATCTGGTAAATACTGGATTGTCAACACATTGACTAAAGACTAGAGATATGAAGACCTCTGATGACCTAGTCAGTAGTGCAGGTGGCTGAGAGTAAAATGGCTTTATTATTATTTTGGGGACTCGTCAAAAAAGTCATCTGAATAATTTAAACCCATGGGGGGATGGAGGCAGTGTAAAAGCCAAAATGGAGGCACTATTGTTTTTAAAATCTAGTTTATGGAATTATCTGCTAGTAAGGAAAAGTTGTTTGAGAGATAAAATTTAAGGTGTTCTGGAAACAAAGACAAAATTGGAGAATTGTTTGTTTTATCATTTGTCAAAAAAAAAAAAAAAAAAAATGGTGAAAGTGTTACGTGTTGATAATTGTAACAAAGGAAAAAAATGATTTACCACAACACAGAGCTAAATCACAAACAAATATTTAATTTAATAAAACAGAACATAAAATATATACAGGTTAATCAATTGTGGCCTACAAAACAGAAAACACAGAGTTACTGGCAAGTGTTACGAGGGAGAAGGAAAGGGAATCAAATATCTTTATCACTTTAGGGCTAGTGAAGTAATATAAGTGCTATATTTGGAAATCCACAAAGGTGTGTAAATAAATATTAATTTTTAGTTTGGTGAATGAAAATCAGTCAAAATTCTATTTACCAAATTTGTTCCATGAAATTCTCTTTTGGGTTTTGGTTGGTCGGCAACTTTTTATAGAGATTCTTTCGGCTGGATATAATAGTCCTTGAATCAAAAGCCGGAGTTGATAACAGCAGAAATTCTCATTCACCAACTGACAACCCTTTTCCAAAATCCCATTTTTATAGGGGCTAACACCTAATTTGCATATTTCTAGATGTTTCTTGAATCATCTAGATTTTTCTCGAATATACTAGAATGATCTAGAATCTTCCAAACATTCTATTTCTAATTTCTTTATTTTACAACTACTTCATGAATTAAAACTTTTTTGTAATAACAAGTAGAACTCAATGGAATCCCTTATTATAGAAATGCATCCTTGTAACAAAAGTGTAAATTGATGGAGCAGTGAAATTTATTTAGATTTTCTTTATTACAATTTATCCTGTGACTTGTGGCTTCACTCTGGACCAGACCTATTTAATGATTCCTGTTGACAATTTCATCCTTGCCAGCCTTGTGGGACAAGGCAGGGCTTGGATTGAAGTGATCAATTCAATGGTCAGCTGCAGGGATCAAACATTGGAAGGACCAGCTAGGCAAACCTCATTAACCTTTACCACATTGGAGGTGAAAATTGTTGGTGTAGAATTCTCTTCCTTTGCTTCTCTAGGTGCATTATGTCACCTTGAAACAATTGCTATAAATAAACACTTCCGTTATTTTAAGCAGGAAATCACCTACTACAGTTTTGGAACAAGGCTAAACTTTAATTTTGAATTCTTCCAGGCTCTCCATTAACCCATGTTAATTTTTTCCCTGATTTTTTTGTAAACAAAAATGGCCACATCAACATCGAATGAAGCTTTTATTCAAGAGTTTTTCTTTGACTTCTTTTTTTTTCTTTGGACTCCAATGATGTTTTTTTTGAAGGCTTTACTCAAGTGGATATTGATGGTGAAGTAGTTGAGGTTGATAACCATGCTAGTGACTTGAAAGAAAACTATGATTACTGCTAGAAGACCACTAGCAGCTAATATCATCCATGTCTGACTAATTTTATGGAAGCTATTAGCAATAATTGATTTATCTTTCTAAAGGTGAATTATTTTGTCTATTTATAAATGATGAAATAATAACTTTATTTGCTAACAAGACAAATATGCTAATCAGGTGAAAGATCAAAAGAATGCTGGTGTCTTCTTGTGTGTAAACCAGAGGAAGCATGTAACATTTTCGATGAAATGAAAGCATTCTTAGCCATTTTGCTTCTTATTGCATCCCAGAACTCCACAAGGAGCAATAAAAGTTAAAGTATGTTAAATTGTTAGTGCATTTGTTAACATGTCTTATTTTTTGCTTTTTCTATTTTGTGTTTTCAATGTCAAAACATGCATGCAAAATGTAATGCATTACATCAAAATATTACTCATCCATTCTTTTATTATTTAAAAATAAAATCTATACACACAATACAAAGAAAGTTATAACAATTTTAAAACAGTAAGTGTTTATGTCTTTGCATCCTTAAAAAAATGCAGTGGCGGTGGAACAATTCTAGAAAGAAATTAGTGTGGTAAAGGTTAAGGAACAAATAAGCATATGCACATATTAAAATTTATATAATTAAATAGCAGGTGGAACACATACACGCATCATTTTACTTACCTATATCTAATGAATGGAGATGAGCAATTCCAGCCATTGCTTGATGGAGTAGCAATAAATGATCAAGTCCCTTGAAAGAAGGTATCTTTTCTTCAACAAAATCTTCTAATGTAGCTATGCAGAGTTCTAAGGCAATATAGCGGAATTGACTGTCAGTTTCCTTAAAAATTGTAAAATACACAAGATGATGTAAGTTTGATCAAGAAAAATATAATATAAACTTTTAGATAGCATTTTTAGTCACGTGTTATATCAATGGTAAGACCTACTTTTTATATAAATGAATTCACTAAAATGAGAAAAGTTTTTAATATTTTGATTTTTAAATACTTATTTTAAATATCTATTATGAAACCTACTGAAATGAAAATATTTATGGAGAGTTTCAAGTTTACCTGAGTTTTCATACAGGTCAATCATAAAATCATTTTTTTTTTAAAGTAGCATACATTTGTAATTCTAAGCATATTTTCATGCATAAAAGCTTGTCAGTTATTTGTGATTAGCAAATGAAGTACCAAAAATAAGAAATACTTAATATTTAAAGATTGCTGCTTTTTTGGTTGAATAACATCAGCTATATGTCACCGAGTCACTGAAGTGTTGGGATGCGAGTTGGTGTTTGTTGGGCATGTCTACAGAGAATTTAGTAAGGATTACAGCATCTCCTATATGGGGTGTGATGGATAAATTGTCATCTAATTTATGTAAAAATGAAAATAACACTGACATATCATTTTAAGATATTTACCAAAATTATACAAAAATATCTTAAAAAACTAAAGAGTAAATTCATTCAACTAAATTGCCATTGGCTTCAACCATGGCATCCAGATGAAATCTGGATTCTGGATGGTTTCCTTGATTAAGTTGGTGAATGCTGCCATAATGATTGTCTCATTTCATTTTGGTGTTAATGGAGTTTTGTTGGTGTCTTGCTCAACTGCACCCCACACATAATAATCAAGTGGATTGCAGTCTGGAGAGCAGCTGGCCAAATGTAAGGGGTGATGTTGTTGCAGAAATTGTCTGACAGCCATGACTGGGTTCTCCTGCTTGTGTGGCATGGTGCAGAGTCCTTTTGCCAGACATAGGGTCTTCCAGCAGCCAACCTCCTGATCTAGGGCAGCATTACCTCCCTGGCTATGGACCTGATTGACTTGGAGGGATCGTTGTCAATCATAGCCTGAATCTCATCAACAAATTTGGGAATTACTTTCTTATCAGAACAATCAGAGTGAGTTTTCCAAGCAGCCATAGCTTCTTAATCACCATTAGACTCCTCCATCTCTTTCAGAATCCTCAGCACTGTCCTCAGATTGACACCCAAACACTCTGAAATGTTTGTATTGGAGCTCCCGGATGAATTCCAAGCAGTAAAGCATGCCGTTTCCAAATTTCTGTCAAAATGGATTGTCATGGTGCTCTTTTTCTCACAGATGGTGCCAATTGACCCTACTATGTTGTGCAGTTGACAAAATCAAAACAATGCGCATGCATGAAATTAAAAATATAACATGGTGACAATTTACACATCGCACCTCAATGTGATTTAAATTGGACAAGTGCAATGGCCAATGGAATATGTGGAGGTCAGTCAATAATATGCTTATTCAGAAATGTGATTTCACCTACCCCTACCCTATACCTCTTTATTCCCCTTTCAATCAGCATGATTTTTGCATAGCAACAGACACTAAAAAAACTACTGCATTAAACACAAAATTCTCATTGTTTAATACCAACCAATGAAACATCTTCCTACTAAAATCTAAATTTCTGTCTGGGAGCCCATTGTCAGGTATAAAAACTAACCCCCAGACAACCAGAGGAGGGACATTCCAAGAAGGCATTTTACAAGCCACACAATTTCTCGTCATTCTGATGAATATCTCCACACTTAGGATATTTTTGTGATGTGAAATCTACTATGTGAACACTATGAATTTTATTTCTACAGCCTTTCACCCGCTCAACCACAAATCCAGTGAGTCTTTCAGTTAAGTGTATTTCTCATTATTGAAGTTCTATTAAGTATTCACTATTGTAATAAATGTTGTATTTATCTAACTTGGCAGTAATTACTCCAGAAATGTGGGATAGTGAGAGATGTCCTGGTGCTAATTTCTTGCACAAACCAAAGTCAGAAATCATGTCACACATTTCTTTCTTGCCACATGTTTAAATAAGAACATTTATATCTCTGTGGACTGAAGAAAAGACTATATGAATAATGTATCTATCAAACTCAGCAGTAATTTCAATTTCATATTGATTGCAGCAGAAGAAAGAAGGAAAAAAGCCTTCAGCAACAGAGACAGAATGATGCAGCAACAAGAACACACAACCCTAAAATTTCTACTTTCCTCCTTTTTCCCCAATTCTGACTGCAACAGAGAGAAGGATTTTTTTTTTTTAATCATTTCACTCCAAGCAAGACAATAATAGCACTAGGATGCAGGGCTTATAAAGAGTGAAAGAGAATGAAAGGACTTTTATGAGAAGAAGTGATGAAAAAGACAATAAAGGAAAAGGATTCAGGAAGACACAAGATGGTAATTGGCATTGCATTTAAATTTTTGAAGATTGTAAGAGGCGGGGAAGCAAGAAATTGGAAGGGAGTTCCACAAGTGAGAAGTGTGAGAAAAGAAACTATTAGAATAGAGCATGTGATTGCATCTAGCTGATTCAACAGCAAAATGGTGAGATCTAGTTAACAAATTAATATTATGCTTAAATTCATGCAGTGGGAAAGCTCATCAGAAATGCCATGAAAATATATGCAAAAAAGACAGAGGGAAGTCATGTCAGAGAGAAACTGATTAAAATTGAGATGACAAGTCAGGATTAATTACATTACAGACCCTTCTTTGAACTTTGTCGAGAATCTCAAAATATATAGTAAATCCACCAGACCAGATATGGCAGCAGTATTCAAAGAAGGAACAAACGGTAGATTCATAAATGTGCAAGATGGATTCTGACAAGAAAAAAGTCTGGCACAACATAGTAAAGTGACTTTTCTAATAGTAAACCTAGTGATTGATTTGATATCATCACTCCACTACATGTCAGTGGAAAACATGATCCCAAGAAGATGCAAAGCCTTGCTCTCCTGGAGTGAAGCATCAGCCATGCTGATGGCAGGCAGAAAAGGTTCTATGTGGTGATTAAATGAAACCACTTTTGTTTTGGAGGCATTAAAACTTACAAGCCATTCCTTATTCCAGTTAACCATTAATTGGAGGTCCTTTTTGACAACAACTGCCAGTTTTATTTTGTTAGAATTGCTACTAAGGCAGGATATCTAAAGCCACAACCTGAGCTTTGCCTTTCTTATATAAAACATGATAGACAAATTCAGTGATATCTGTTAACAGATTGGCAGTAGACCTGGAGAAACAAAAGCCATATTGTTTATTTGAAAGGGGGCCATGTGAAGTATGACACTTAACCAATTCGGCATTGATTAGAGCCTCTAGTATTTGTGACACTATTTAGCTATTGTAATTGGCTAACTAATTAAGTATAGAAATTAAAAATGAGAAATACTTAAGGCGAGAAAGAGCTATAACGAAAAACATACCAAGCAACATTATTTTTTTTAACAAAAGAAAAATGGGTATGGTTTTCATTTACGAAGAAAGATATTTTTTCGCGGAAGACAAAATTCGTAAAAGAAGCAAGTTTCAAATTCTGTCGGAATTAATTAATGTCATAAGAGAGTGACGCGCCAATATGGGTAAAGAATAACAATTTCACCACACATGTAGCAATAATAAAAATTTCGATTCAGTCAGCTGCATGTAGGCCGAAGTAATCGAAATTTGGTTATCTTGGAATCCGATGAAGAAAGCCAGCTGTATGAATACAGACCTTGATATGGTCATTGTTACTGCCTGTTCAAACTGTTAATGACAGACTTTCTGTCACTGAGAACGGGCATCTGGAAATGCGACAATATTGAGACAAGAAAGACAAAGAGATTTGTTTATCAAGTAAAAACTACCACCCAGTTTAAAAGTTGACTGTGGTAATTAATGAGTCGACGGAGAATCTGCTAATGAATTCCAGGTGCCCCCAGGATAAGATAAAAAATTAATGACCACAATGTGCGGTCCATAATTCTGGCCAATAGAAAAGAAAAAAAGAAAGAAAAGGGGAGATAATTTTTTTCTTTGGGCGATAATGTAAACTAATGCCAGTCTAGCCACACCCACACCGCCAAGAGATCATTGGCTAAAGTGGTAGTATGGGTGATAGGCGGAGGTGAATGTATGAGAAAGAAGGGAAACTTGTTGACGCCCACTGAAGGGATTGGTATGAGATACCAATATGAGAAAGGAAGAGTTTAGGAGGATAATTCTCCTCTGACCTTTCCTCACAGGATGAGAACCCCTCTAAAAACAGAAAGTAATTGACTTCCAAAAATGGGAAGTGATAAATTTTACTGTCCGAAGACAAATAGAATCCTTATTGGGGATTTGGAATTATCGAAGAACCCAAACCACGACAGGCCTCAACCCGGTTTTGGTCGATGTCCATATAAACGAACGTCCCTGGGTGTTCAGAGTAGAGGTGGGTTGGAGATCGGAGACAGCTCGACAGAGAGCTGTTGGGCATGGAGACTAGCCTCGCAGGAGCTGACCGAAAGATTTCCACACCTTCCGACTTAGACTTCTAACCAAAAGCAAGTTTTAATGAAGAACGACTGAAGATACCAAAAAGCAGTTTATTGAAAAACAACTTAAGATATCAAGACTCGCTTAAGAAACGCAAAAGTGTCACAAATCCATAGATGCGGGCTGGGAGAAAGATGCACTCCTGTATTCAGCAGACAGATATAAAGATACTTGTTATTTCTCAACACATTTGAACCTCCTGAGTTTGTTTCATTATTTTTCTTTTACATACACTTTACCCTGGATTCAGCTTGCATTACGGCCCGACACCTGATTGATTTCATCTACCTAAGATCAAATCACAACGTGGGTAGGTTAGACTTGAGATCAAAGCAGTTACTTCGGTAACCAGATGTTGGAGGCGAGCTGGGAATGGCAAAGTTGATATCGAATCTAACCAGACATCGATCGTGACCAAGACAAACAGAGGGGTTAGTGTCACTAATGGTTCCGTGGTAAACCAGGTTTTCACCCAAACCAGACAAAGGTTAGATCGTCACAAATGGTGCTGCAACCAGCCCAGGGTTAGAGTGTCACAATTTTGCCAAAAAGAAGTAAGAGACTAATGATGTGATAATTTGAGGGGTCAGATGGTTCCCCAGAGTTCTTAGACCAGAACTACAGAGGATGACTTCCAACAAGCTGGAAAACAAGAAGCAGCAAATGTATTATAAAGTTTGGAGAGAGCAAGAGCCAGTTCAAGAGCACATTTCTTTAGGACAATTGCAGAGATACAGTCGAATTTGCAAGCCTCATGAGGATCTAGTTTAGAAATGATAGCAGAAACTATGGTTGAAGTTATGTGCATATCACTCAGTCTTGGCGGTGTAATAAGACAGAGATACTCCAGATCAGTCGAGAGTTGGAAGTGAATTTCTAATCAAAGCACTTTGTTTTATCTGCAGTAGATGACAACACTTCAAATTGATTGAAGGCGGAAGGGAATGAGGATTTGTTCTTATTAGTACACTCTTATATAACTGTCAGTAATCTCTAGAACGAAACTAAGAGAGGCTATCCTGTTTCATTCTATCAGTAAATAGTGACTTTGCCTCTTTCTCTTTGATGACATGCTTACACTCATTACAAGCAGTAACAAAGAGACATCTGTTACCATCAAACCTGTTATTCTGGTATATGGTTCTTGTGAGCTATAGCAGATAAACAGGCAGGAGAGAACCAAGGAGAAGATTGTGGTTTCATGTGATATTTCCTCGAGATCTCAGTTGCACATTTCTCAACAGGATGATTAAAAATATAATTTGAAGAGACATCACAAAAAAAAAAAAAAATCACAAAATAAGTCCCAATCAGAGCATTGATAACAGAAATGAGTTCTTGCCTGATGGGAGAGTGGAAAGAGATATCAACAGACACTATTACATGGGCAGAGTTGCCAAGAAAACCGAGCAGTAGAGCACAACACGTCCAAGCAGGAAAGTAAGGAAGAGATCAAATAGAGAATTGTGTTCATCAGAATTACTAGGGAAATATGTGGAGAAGTCTACTATTAGAGTGAAAGACTGAGCAAGTGAGAAGTTGAAAGTCTAGATGCCAGCCAGGTCAGTGGCATTAGAGTGATGAAAACACTTGACATAACAGGCAATGAAGTTGCCAAACACAGATTTGCAGATGAGTGTAGAGAGAGGACCATATCTATACCATCAAGAATTCTATCTAGAAAGGAACAGCAAGGGGAACGGTAAAGGAAAAAGAGATAACAGTCTGAGTTTAATAATTAAACTTGGAAGCACATGTAAGAACAATCCAGAGACTCAAGAGACAGTTATGTTCTCAGTAGATGTTCATGAACATAGACAGCAAGGCCATGTATGTGGACACTAGAATCTTTTTGAAAGAGAGGAAGATAAGCAGGAACATAGCATTCAGTGGAAAAGATTGAAGAGGTCTGTCTATAATACCAAACCTTTGTTTTATGATAATACACTTATTCAAACAAGGAAGGAAGAATTGTCGTCTCTAATGCCAAAATATTGTTTTATGATTATTACAAAGAAAAGTGTAATATCAGTGCAAAAATATTACCGTGCAAAAGTATCTGACAACATTGGGATGCTGGTCTGATTCACGCAGCAGCTCAACTTCACGGTCAGCAAGACTAAAACACCCAGGAAGCAAACGTTTCACAGCCACATCACGATTGTCAAATTTGCCTCTGAGGAAAGAGAGAAAATCATTAGCTTTTCAGAAAAATTATTTGCTGAGATTCATACATAATTTTTTAAGTACCATACTAATATTTCGTGTTTGTTTTCCTATATATGAAGTAACAATTCTATTCCATTTTGAACAAATTAACCAATAATTTATTTATTTATGCCAGTGTGCATGATTGAAAAGCAAACTTCAGAGAAACTATCATTATTCATCGTTGAACGTAATAAAATTGAGAAAAGTAAAATTATACTCACTTAAAGACAATAGTTCCTTCACAACCATGTCCCAAGATTTCATCAGGAAAAAACCCAATTTTGCCTACTTGAATCATTCTATCTGCAGAAGAAAAAATATTATTATTATTATTATAGTGTTTTTCAATTATATTAATAAACATGAATATAACAATAAATAATAATTCTAAATTTGTTTTAACATTAATGTTGTAAAGTTTGAAAACAGATATCACTCTTCAACATATTTAGAGTTTGTGCATTTTGATCTTAATATGTTATATATTTATCATCTTTATCTGTAAATTGTGTTTAATAGATTATGGCTCTAATTAGAACACAATTTCTGATGACTTAGGTAAACTGTAAAGTTAAAATTTTCCTTACATAAATAATACATGCCCAGACAATGAGGTGTGAGAAATAGAGATGAAAAGTACTACGTACATGATAGGGCATTATTGTAGTTATTTGGCACAATGTTATTACTAATTGAGCCTGACTCTGAATTGCTTTGTGAGGATTCTGAGCAGGTGTCTTGGATCAAAACAGCTTGCTGCTGCTGTTGCTGCAAAAATCTTTGCAGTGATTGTTCAGTTTGCTGAAATGTCACAAAAACATTGATTAAACAGTGAAAAATAAACAAAGTAAATCAGTTTCCCCACACAAAACAAGAGTTTAAATGAAAAAAGAAGCTTTCATTTTAATAACATGTATTCATTACACAGAAAAAATAGATATGAGAATAATTCTATCATTATAGAAATTAAACAAAGACTTGATTGACCAATTTTATTTTGATTGGTAAATAATTTTCAATCAGGACATGAAATATTTAGCAGAAAGTTCATTTTATACAGTTAGAATAAATTGCCAGTGAGTACTTATGATTTCCGTTGCTTATTAAAAAAAAAAGAAAGATAATATTTATTTGAATAACATCAAAAATGAAAAGCTTCCAATGTCAACATGATATTCTTTATCATATGATTTTAATCTTATTTATTGATAGTAACATGTTGCATTTAGAAGTATTTTAAACAACAAATGACATTTAACCTCCTTACTTGGATTGCTTACACAATGTGTAGCGCCTTCTAGTAGGACTAGTTCATGTCATTTTAAAGTTCTATTAATGAAGTGAACATTTTATTTTCACCATCATTTTATACAGTATCTGTTTTAAAATGTATTTTCATTTAAATGACAGTGTTGTCACCTATGGTTAATTTGTAGCTTAATAAAGGTTCAAAATGTGTTCTTTCATAATATTCTAGGACAACCCTGAATTAAAAATCACAGTCTATTACCTTTTCCCAAGAACAATCATGGCAATACACAAATGACAGATTTTAACTAAAAAGGAAATTGTGGAAAGCGATAATTGCCTATGTCCTGAAGGGACATGATTTTAAAAATAAGTAAAGGGTTAGTAAACTGAGATACTTACTCTTGGAATGTAAACGATTATGAATATAGCCATGCCAGCCAAGGCAAACAACAGTGTGAACAGAATCTGCATGCTATCAGACGAAAAAATCATTGGTTGCTTGTTACTAGAATTTGCCTTCAGTTCTGTTTTATTGGAACTGTTTTTTTTATTGTTAATGTTGTTGTAAACTGAGGGGATGATGATATGTTTCTCTCCAGTAATTCTCAAAGCTGGGTACATTCGTCGCCAAGATTCTTCTGGAACCTCATGATAACCTGTCCGAAAGATATAGGGGTAATTTGACTCATAGTGATTGAATATTTCATAAAGTAAAAAAGGGAAAAAGATCAGGTGAACCAATGTATTTCTGGAAGATAACACTTTTTAGGCAAGCCTCATATCAACAGATAGATCATTAATAGCAACCCCCCACCAAAAAAAAAAACTTCAGCTTATCTGTCCCTGTCTAGAGTTTCATATTTTATTATTTTATAAACTTTACTATCAAGCCCCCTATGAGTGTATACAATATCTGCAAAACACTAAATATGTACAGATAAGCTGAACATTTAATTTTATTTATTGCTATCTTTCTCTCTCTCACATATATAAATAAAAAACAAGTGACCATTTTTAAAAATTGCTATGCATGAAGCAAACTATGAATGAGTAATTAAATAAAAAATATTTTGTGTATTAAAAAGCTCTTGTAAATGTACTTTAAAAGGTTTTAAAATTTAACATTTTTGTAAAATGCAAGCCTCCACTGTGAAAACTACTCCACAACATTCTGGCGAACGAGGATTCGAAACTCACACGGGAAAAGAAAAACTTTTTGTACGCCTAACTACAACATTTTGGCGACGAAGGACTCGTAATTCACACTGGAAAAGAAAAATTTTTTCGTTTACTTTACTACAACGTTGACGACGAGGGATTCGTTTCTCAGATGGAGAAAGGAAAAAAAAAACTCTTTGTACGCCTAACAACAACATTGGCGACGAAGGAATTCGTAATTCATACGGAAGAAAAATTTTTCGTTCACTCTAACAACTTTGGCGACCAGAATTCGAAATTCATACGAAAAAAAAAAAAAAAAATTCGTTTCGCCATATACAACACTTTGCTACGAACGTATTTTGGATTCATATGAACCCCAAAAAAAAAAAAAACAAGACTTTGCGTTCACTCTACAAACAACTCTTGTCAACGTGGATTCGTAACTCATACAGAAGTGAAAAAAAAAAAAAATCGCCCGCCATAATAAACGTGGCGTATGTGGGATTGCGTTTCATATAGTGAAGAAAAAAATTCGCTCACGAAATTCGTTTTTCATATGGAGGGGGAAAAAAAAAAAAAATTTGCTCGTCAAATTTTCGGCGACAACAACTTGGATACACATAAAAAAAAAAAAAAAAAAAAAAAACTTGGTAACGTTTTTTCGAAAGACAAAACATCAACTTAGTGACGAAAAAATCAGTCGTATTCTTAATCGAGAAAAGAATTTAATTTTGTTCTCGATAAGACAGTTTGCTCAAATAGGTCATGAATTACAAATTCGTTTTGGACCCCATATTTAAGCATTGTGTAAACTTTTTGCGAAGATGGAGGAATACAAAAATTATATTCCAGGAATTTAAGTTCCAGACGGAACAACAAAAGACTATATTAGAGCAGCAGCAAATATTCCAGTTACAACTTCAGGAGGATACCTTTAATAGACAGATTCCATTTCAACGAGAAATGGAACTGATGCATAAGGAGTTTCAAAATAAAATTCTGGAAATAACTAAGAGGAAAGAGAAAAATCTACAAAATGATTCTTTCCTAGAGAATACAATATGGAATTCGATTGAAATATTCACATACAGTCCAGATGAAGAAATAACTTTTGAAGAGTATTTTAAAAAATATAACGAGGACTGCCACACGTGGTCTGAAGGAAAGAAGGTTAGACTTCTTTTAAGCAAGTTAGGAACTGCTGAACATAAATTGGTAAACTACATTTTACCGAAAAAAACTAGCGAGTTAACTTTTACCGAGGCGGTAAATTAAGTGAATTATTTAGTAAAAAGACATCTTTGTTTCACAAAAGGTGGAAATGTTTGAATCTGAAAGAGGATGAACAATACTTCATAATGTATGCAGCTAATAATGTGAACAAGCATTGTGAAGAATTCAAACTAGCAGAATTAAGCGCTGACAATTTCAAGTGTTTGATATTTGTTCAGGGTTCAATTTCAGAAAGAGATGCAGAATTGAGGAAATTGGTACTTTCAAAATTGGAAAACGAACCGAGGATTTCGGTAGAGTTTAGCAGAAGACTGCACAAGATCTTAGCGTAAAGAAAGACTCAAAAAAGATAGAACAGTCTGGCGTTTCACATGTAAGAAAAATACGCTACAAAAAAGTCTACCAAAAAGAATTCTAAAATTGCGGATTATCAAACAAAGTGAAAAATACCAGGAAAAAATAAACAAACTCCCGAAGCCATGTTTTGCTTGCGGTGAACTTCACTGGTACATATATTGCAATTTTAGGAATAAAAAAAAATGTTTCAACTGTGAAAGAGTGGGGCATAAAAGCTCGCACTGCAGGTCAAAAAATAAAAACAATAAAATAAGAAAATTAAAGTCCGAAGTGAACGATGGAATAACTAGAAAATTTGTTACCATCGAAATAAGTAATAAAAAAAATAAATATGCAACTCGACACTGGTTCCGACCTATCTATCATAAATTTGAATACGTGGAAGAAACCAACTTTAATGAAGACAAATAAAATCGCGAGGTCCGTGACAGACAGGAGAAAAAATACAATTTATTGGCGAATTGGTTTACAAACGTCACGTTAAATAAAAAAAACGCGAAAAGCTAAACTATTTGTCATGAAAAATACCACGAACTTACTTGGTACGGATTGGATAACAGAATTTCAATTATGGGATTTACCAATAAATTCTTTCTGTTAAGGTTGAAAATTTAAACTACGAAGCTCAAAAATTAGTTAAAACTAAGAACTTTTCCTACTGTTTTTTTCTCCAGGTTTGGGAACGTGTACCAAGATTGAGGCAAAATTACAGCCAAAACAAAACACTCAGGCGGTATTCAAAAAGAAAAGGAATGTGCAATTTGCTTCAATTGGACAGATTAGAGAAAACGGGTTTATTTAAAAAAAATTGAATGGCTAACACCGACAATATACGTGAAAAATAAGCTCCAGAAAGTAAAAATGAAGCCGACACCGAAACAAATGAGGAACAAGTTACGCGCAGCCAAGGACATGCAGTATTATTAAATGATTTCAGTCAACAAGAACCTACAGAAACTGCGAGTCCATCTATGAGAAGTTCAAAGCGGAAGATTGTTTCTGGTAACGCTTTGGAGATTTTATATATATATATATATAAATAGAAAAGCGTATTGGCTATATGACGTACTGGGTGAAAGGGGAAAAACTCATGTGCAGTAAACAGAAACTAAACAGATCAGACGACGTTTTTAGGACGTCCCGCGAAGAAAGAGAAAAAAAAAAATGCTGATGGTGATTTTCAATAAGTTTGATCTAACAACCCCTGCAAATAATTTTACCTAAGGTACGCCGAACCAGAAAAAAAAAAAAAAAAAAAATAAAAGTTTTTTCTTCATATTTTTTTGTAAAAATTTGAAAAATAAATAAAAACTTTTTACTACTGTGGAGTAAAGTTTTAGGGGTGGATGTCATGCCATATACCTATTTTATTGTAATGGACTCTCCCACAGATAAGTGGTGGTGGTGTTGAGCGCGTCAGACGATATAGTCACTTCTGAACTGACTGTTTGGTTGGGTTGAACTCTCTTCCTACGGACGGGAGGAACCCGAAGGAGGCTACGCCGAAGGGCGGAGTCTCCTTCGGGGAGGTAGAACCGGCCCTGAACCTGTTTATACGGGTTCAATGGGCATATTTTTGGCCGAGCCCACGGGCTCGGAATGCCCACGTTAAAAAGGCCTTGTGCCACATGACACCCCCCTCATGGCGGGGCGGGGGGGGGGGACTTTAACATTGAAAAATATTACAGAGGAAAGGAACTAAAATAAATTATGGGGAACATTAAGTGACATAAGCTTTTGACATATCAAACAAAGGTGAATTAATGTTATTTTTTTAATTTATCAATTTTTAAAATGGTCATGAGTTAAGTTTTAATTTAAAATCATTTTTATGGTCATGCATGAATATGTTGGCTTGACAAAGGAGTATTTTTAAAAAAGGAGATATAAGAAATTTAAGCTGCTTGAACATGTATTATCTACTTTTCTCAGAGAAAACATGCTACATTGGGCTCTCACTTTGAATTTCAAAAATATTTTGGGTACATTTTGATTTGTGGGGAAAATAGCTGCATTTGTTTTTCATTCCAAACCAATCAAAAGGTTTCCTTCCAAATTCTGAGAAGTGTATTCAGTCTATCTGGATGAATAAATAGAGGGCCAGGAATTTGCATGAACCTGGGTAAGCCTGTGTCGGAGTTACCTCCTCCTTCTGTCCTTGAACCAGCAGAGGAACAGAGTCATTTCGACCTTGACCTCTTATTCATGCTCCTTACACACTCTTAACATGTCAGAGGGACCAGCAAATCCCCTTTTTAGTTAGGCTATATTACAAACCTAGGTGTAATATACATCTAGTCATTTTTAGACTATAGTTATCTTTAGCTAACCTTGTAGTATTTTTTTATAGAGACTTTTCGGTTAGCTTAGCCAATTTCTCTTGCTGGTCTCCCTCGACACAAGACAGTGATTTCTCCCTAGATTCGCTGGAGGCTGTCGGTAGAAATTTAACGGTCGTAAAATACAGGTCCCTTGGCCTTCATTGGCCAAGGGCGCCCGATCAACGGGCTGTGTATTAAGTTACGCTCCCATTTCTTTTTGTCTGCCAACTTGACGATAGTTGGGAACTTTCTTTTCTTTCTCTCTCTTCCTTCCCAACACGTCAAGTTGGCATCCAGGCAATGACAAACAACGTTGGCAACATTAACTGCTGCAACAAGTTGGCACCCGGCAATGACAAACAACGAAGTTGGCAACACGAACTACAGCAACAAGTTGGCACCCGCAACGACTCAGCTTCAACAACCAACAAAGATCATCCTGGCATCACTTAACATCAACAACCACCAAGCGATCATCCTGGCAAAAACCCACATCAGCTTCAACCCCAACAACGATGATCCATGCAACCGCCAACCTCGACCATCAATGCCTGCACTAAAACTTTGCAGTATCCAGCACTCCTGCAGCATCCGGCTCACTCCTGCAGTATCCAGCACTCCTGCAGCATCCGCTCACTCCTGCAGCATCTAGCACCTCCACCGCTTTCCCACCATCTTCATTTCCTTTTCCTTTTAGAATAAACCTCTATATATCATATATATCCTCGTTCTGTCGTCCATATTGTTTCACGGTCAGATTTAACGTCTTCAAAAATGTTAGCGGGCCTCTTGTGACCTCGTTCACCCCTTTCCGTGATACGGGGCCACTGGACCGCCTGCTACACCTGTTCAAGGAAGAAAAACTACACAGAAGAAAATTGATAACCACCAGATGAGAATTGAAAGGAACCTCAAAGTCGTTCCCACATCAAGGAAAATTCTTCAATTGTTGTGATTGTACCGTTCTTCACTGCTACCACAAACTTTGCTTTGAAAATTGGTACCTATTCTTTGAAACAGTTCAGAAGTATTTCCTTTCTTCATTAATCTTTATGCTGTTTGCTTTTTCTGAGGCATATTCCATTTGCATTGATTATTTTTATAGATGTTATTGGCCATCATTTGGCACACAAAACACTTAATTTGTGTAATTCTTTCATTTTTGTGTGTTAACAATAAATGTTTTTTTTTTTTTAACTTTCCCATGTCAATTGTTATGTGTCCTTAAAATAGCTGTGCTGTTTTTCAAAATGAACCTCAAACAAACTATTCTAACCAATAATAAGCCTGTTTACTTAAAATAAAAAAAGCACTATATAAAAAATGTGGATTTAAATCAGTTTTTAAATTTGGTTGGTGTTGTCTGTCTTTGTGGTGTGTCCTTATTACCAAGTAAAAAAACCTTTAATATATGTAAAAGAAAAAAAAAAAAAAATCAAGTGTATAAATTTATATTCCAGCAAGTACCAATTACTTAACCAAAAAGTCCTTGAAAGTGTAAGTTATTTTCTTCCTTAGTAAGTAATGTAATTTTTAGATCAAAATTGTGGTTGAAATTATTACCGTGCATAACTAATGCATTGGATAAATTATTATGTACATCTTATGCTCATGAATTTTTTTTTTTTTTAATTTCTGGAAGTTTCACAAAGAGTGTAAAATTCTATATATTTACAAAAAAATTAATATATATTGTTCATTTCTCGAGTGCAAAAATGTCTTATATAATTTCTGACTGTGTTATGTAATTTACTTATTGTACATTTCAGGATTATTTTGCCAAATTCAAAACTTATTTGTGTTTAACTTTCTTTAAAACATCCTAAGTGAAACTAACTCAAAAATATTTTTAACTTTGGTCTTTCAAAAGATACGTTTTACTCAAATTTCATCAAAACTATTTTATCCATTTTCAAATGACACTTGTTATACAAAAATTATAGCAAAATACCACAAGTAGTTTGGACAAACATTCTCAACTTTGCTGATTTCATGATACTTTTTCAACCCAAACATTCTTTAACTGTTGGACAAATATATTAGCAAAAGCATATTGATAAAACCAACAATAATGTAATAACTGATCTGAGATTGTGTGTGTATCACTAAAATCTCAGAATTTGTACTGTTACATAGTAATATGAATAGAGGAAGCAAAATAAATGGCTGAAATTTAAGAAATAGAATAATTGATGTGAATCAGAATTAACCAAAGGTAACTAGTATTACAAACTATATAAAATCCCCTATTAGGGAATCCTGTCAATTTGATGGATAGCTTTGAGCCAAAATATAAATTTTGTAAGCTATGAAAATTATTTTTAAAAAATTATGTTGAGATTGGAAAGTTAATATGAAAGAAAGTGCTTTTGGCTGGAAATAAACATTTTTTGTCAAGGTCAGATTTCAAGTAAGATGTTCCGATTACCTGAAGGTCAAAACATTTCCAAAATAGAATTACGAAGAAAATATTTATATCAAAGATGTTAAATCATCTCTGCAGTACTAACAACAATGACTGCCAGTAAATGAGATAAGTCAACATAAATGATTGAAGAGAGCCTATTCATCAGTATCTGATTGAAGGAATGTTCTTTTTTTGATTTGGCTTTTCAATGCTTGTGTTTAGACTCATCCTTAAAATTGACAAGGACTCTGGAAGAAGCACTTGAAAACTTATTTTTACAAATTAAGTGAGTCACATCAATGCCTTCCACTGATTATTTTATGATGATTTTAATTTTGTTTCTGGCTTATTCTGATTTCTGTTTTGAAAATATTGTCTTACATAATCCTATTTTTCATTTCATTAAATGTTATTTTTTTTCTCCAGACATTGAATCAGAAATAAGCAACTGATCTTAGAAAATTATAGATTTAAATGTATATTTAATCTATTGAGAAAAGACACTTTGATTTTACCCATACAGTGTGTTGCGCTGTTGAAATAACTGATTTAGTATTCTTAAATTATAATTGTTTATATTTACTTATATATTCAATATTCTTTATGCTAAATGTCGATAAGACCAATTAGTTTTTAATAAATGCTTTTCAAACACTGACCTTGTCCAAATTCATTGAGAAATTCTAACAATTTCTCTTGTCCAAGCATTATGAAAATTATAGCTGATTAATGACTTAGAATGAGTTTGTTACTATGGTGAATATGAAAAATGTTCACATAAAGACTGAAGATATTGTACAAGAAACAGTCATACTCACCCATGATAAGTACAACAGTGTCTTGATTTGTATTTTCCTGCATATTTGGGTAATTTGAACTTCCAGTGTAATTTTTTTGTTCAAATGATGGGGGACCCTCAATCAAACGAACTTTATTTCTGGGCTGAGAATAGAAGAAAAACCTAAATTGCATAAGAGTTGAATTTGTCCAAAATTGTTTCCCAAAATCCTAGCTTTTATTAAAAAAAAAAAATAATTAAAGAATAAGAAATCAGCATTTGTTTTTACTACATTTGTGTACCACCAGTGACAGTGGAAAATATACAACTATCTTCTTAGGCCAAGTGTATTTATAAGTGTTTTGTTAGTAATATTGAGCTAGTAGCCATGGTCAGATGCAAAAATAAATAACAGTCTTACAAACAGAATTAACAAAGTGTGCAATTTAAAAAAAAGGGGGAAAAAATGAAATAATATCAAGCAAGCAAGCAAACAATACACACAAAGCAAATTAACAGGTAAGAAGACAAAAAGTTCACAAACTACGAATTGGTATCTACACACAAAAGCAAGGTCAGACAAGCAAATGCAGCGGTCTGACTTCTAAACAAGGCAGATCTGGAGTGAGTAATGTCAAACTGTAAATTGGCCTATTTTTTTTTTTTTTTTTTTATTGGCTAAGAAAAATATCCCAGCATGCATTTGTGGACTTCTGCCTATAAAAAGGAGAGGGGGGAAATGTTTTGCAGTCATTCCGTCTTCAGATCAATCATTCCCAGCATAATGTGAAATCACCCCACCCCCCCATCTTCAATCTAGATGTACAGTCTAGTGGTGGAGGTATTCTCCATCAGAAATAAGGAAGGCATTGCCACCAATGACTTTGAAATCATGGTGATATTGACCCGATCTGAAGTTCAATGAGGTCCCCAATGTAATCACCTGCGGCAACTGAAAAATCTTTGTTGTTGTCAAGAGCCATATTCCCACTGCTGGGCTTGTGGTGCCACTGGTCACCTGGCGACATTGACCTGACCTGAAGTTCAATGAGGTCCCCAATGTAATCACCTGTGGCGGGTGAAAAATCTTTGTTGTTGTTGAGAGCCACATTCCCACTGTGGGACTTGTGGTACCACTGGTCACCTGGCAAAGTTGTGTCTGACCAGGAATCTGGCGACACAGATTCAACCAACACCAGAGCAGCTCAGGGTAGAAGCACCAAAGAGAGCCCCCAGTGGTCATGGCAAAAGGACTGAGGTGAGGATGGGAGCCAAGGTGGCAACTCCACCGCACCTGCATGATGTCCCAGAAAAAGGTGCTACCAAACAGCAGCAACCTAAACTGCAGTGTCAACAGTAGCAGCAGAAACAGCAACAGCCAAAGAAGCTACAGCAGCAGAACAACAGCAGCAGGAAGAGTTGCCGCAATTAGAACTCTATATGGAGGTAGAGAAAATGCCTCCAACATGAACCTCCTCACTGAAAAGGGGGATGGACGAGGAAGAAGAGGATACCAAATACACTAAAGGAAGAGGGAAACAGGTCAGAGTAGGGCAGAGAAGGCATTGGTAGCTGCCAAGACCCAATCTGCACCTGCTTCGCCAGCAAGAACTGAACAAGAACATACTTGAGGTAAGACAAGGAGCTTCCTGCTCTTCTAGGGCTCTGTCTTCTTCCACCAAACCTTTCCAAGGAAAGAAAAAAGGACATTTCTCCAGAAGGGAGAAAATTTGTTGTATTGACAGAAATCCAGTTTAATCACTCATTTGAAACACTGGGGGTAACCTCAACTGGGATCATCTTGCAGGGGCTAAAGATGATTTTCCCAAGCTCTGGATGGCTCAGATAGAGTCTCTGGAGCTCAAAAGATTACTCCCACAGAAGGACGAATTATGTCTTATCTAGGCACTGGGACAATCCGTCGGGGTCTTTACCACCACAGACTCTGTATTTAAGGGACTCTGGACTTTAAAAAATATCAAGTTAGCTAGTTTGAATGTGAGGGGCTTGAGAGATCAGAGTAAGGCTGCCCACCTGCTTCATGATCTCTTGTCCTTTGCAGTAGATGTAACTGCAATTCAGGAGACACTATGTAGTGCTCATGCTCGTGTGTTGTTTAGCAACTTTGTTGTCTATTCAGCACATAGACAGTTGGTGTTTCCTTGTTATTAAAATGTTCCCTGGGTGTGAGTAAAACATTCCTTGGGTGGATCTTGTCCATGTCAATGTGGATGGCTGGTTGAATATGGCCGATATTGGTGTGACCAATGATTCATTTTGTATCATTGTAGTTTATGAGGCCCAATGACCAGACAGAGCATTAAAGATGGGTGGTTTAACTGAAAAACCAACATTTTTCGGTTTCATCTTCACATTGTGAAACTGCATCGAAAGTTTTTACGAAACCGAAATTGTACTTTTTTTTTTTTTTTAAGTGCTATCACTACTGAGTGACCATATCCAAAGAAAAACTATTGAAAAATACTTTCAGAGTTAATAAAATCAAATTTTATCAAAATTCATAGCAAGTGAAAAGAGTGAACAAAAATATGTTAAAAACATTTAATTGACTAGTTTTAGTTAATGTGAAATCTATTTATTTACAAAAGAAAGGAATAAGAAACAAACATGATATCTGAAATCTATTTTTAAAAAAAAAAAAAAAAAATGCGGTAAAATTAAGTTCACAAATCAGCAATTAAAAATAAAAAAAAAAGTTGCCAGTTTCGTTTTAATGTTAAATTTCATGAAGTTGGATTTTTTGTAACGGTCATACATAATTGTTTTCTAGCAAGTCAGTGTCTGTACACTAATCACGAAATAAAGTTAAACTAAACAAGAAAAATGAATGAATATTTTTTTTTATGAATAAATTTGTTTTTATCTTGGGAATGCACCTAAATTAGATAATAATTAAAATAGTTCTTAATTTCACTTTTAAAATGTGTATATTTCCAGATGACTCACTAGTGTAAAATTGTCTGTTTTCTACAAATGAAATTATGTTTCTCTAGTGAATACACCTAAAATTAGATATTTAAAAAATAAAGTAAGTTTTTAATCTCAGTTTTAAAATGTGTATATTTTCAAAACTGCAAGTCATTTTTTTTTAAAACCCAAAGTAAAAATTATTCTTTTTTAGCCACTAGTGCTCAGTGGGTGTTTGAGTTTGTTACTGTTCTGCTCATAAAATTCTTCTAAACAAGGAAAATTCATTTTATTTTTACAAATATCTTTATGGTTTTATTTGGCAAGTACACTTAAGTAAGAATATATTAAAATGATTAAAATAGTTTTTAATTTCAGTTTTAAAATGTGTATCTAAAAAAGAACAGGTGATTCTTGCAGATTTGGAAATCTATACATTCTAAAAATTAAATTAAAAGCTTTTAATTATTTTTAATTTTAGGTGTATTTGCTAGATAAAAACAAATTTATTTAGGAGGAAAAATAACTAATTGATTTTTTCCCTAGTTTAGAAGAAAATTATTTGTATAACCCCAATAACAGTTGGCTGGTGTACCAGAAAAGAATTGCTGTATTTTTAATTATTTTAAACATGAGGGTGGGGAGTCCATTTTTTGTCATTTTAAAAGCAACATCATAAACAAATTTCTGAAGAGCTATACCATTTTCTCTCTCAAAAATATGTTGTCCAAACACAAATATAGAAATATTTTATGTGACAATTTCTTTCGTATTTTACTAATTTGTTAATAAATATGATAGTTATTTATTAAAGTTGACAATTAATTCTAAAGTTTAATAAACTTTAATCAGTCATGAATTCTATGACTAAATTACCTTAAAGCCTAAACAAAAAAAAAAAAAAAATAAATAAAAAATACAACTGACTTTAGGTGAACAATTCCTACTTTATTACCCACAACAATTTGTGGTTTTTTGGTTTTCAATTCCAGTGGTCTTTGACATATATCTATAAATTTTTATTACCCTTGCTTGGAGTATTGTCTATTTTGGATTGTGGGGAACGTTCTGCCTTATCATGGTTTGGTTTGGGGTTTAATGTTTGATTTTTCCTAAGAGTGTCAATTTTATAAGTAGGAGGACAGCTTGATGATTTCTGTGACTTTTGTTTCTTAGAAGTGGTTTGTGTCTGCGCTGTTGTTTTTGTAGTTGTTTAAAATTGTCCTAGTCACCCAGATCCAGCTGAATTAATGTTTTGACAAATTCTTCATATTTGTGCTCTTGTTTTTTTTCCTGATGGACTACTTGGGAATATGTGGTAGTGTTAAACCCTACTACCATCTTCTGTGCTTGGTAAGGAATGTTATTTTTGTGCTTTATTGATAGAATTTACTTTTCTCTTCTCCAACTGTCGCAAGATCTTGCGTAGACCAGATGGTCACCACCACAGTTAGCACATTTATTGGGAAATTCACATTCATTCATGTGATGGTCAGGATCTTTTGGGCCACATTTCCCACACAACTCTTGTCCTCTACAAGTGTCTTCATGATGTCCATATTTTTGACATTTATAAATTCTCAGAGGGTATAGCCTACTTTAATTTTCTCTGGTATTTTTGGTGAGTTAAATGTCATTATATAGGTGTTTGTTTCTATCGTTTTACCTTCTTTTTTTTTTATTGAAATTCGTTTAACATCAATGACATCTTGTTTTTTTAACTCTTTCTTAATGTTCAGGGATTTGTGAGGGTATGTTTTTACTGGAACAGTCATTTTTAGTAGAAAATCCACATGTTTCTTTTCCACTTCGACGAGCAGTGTCCCATTTTTTAATTTTTGACAGTTAAAGGCGTTAAGTTGCCTGATATCACCTTTTCTATAATAAAGGGAGATAAATTTGTGATCAGTGAGCTATATGACTATAATAACAAATCTCGGAAAGGATGATTCTGCTTCATTATCTGAAGAAGAATCAGATTCTATATAGTTGCGTTTAAGTTTTTTATTTGTAGAGGAAGCCATAAGTGTTTTTATGTTTTTCGCTGGTCCCATGCTCCTCCACCCACCATGGAGTTCAACTTAAGTTGGGGATAAACTAAGGGGGAAACCCATTCACCTTGGCTGAGACGGGGATACAAAACCAATATACTCATGCCAAGAGTATGATTCTGAACCTCTATCAAATGCACAACAATCAAATGTCATATCTCTCGACATGATTGACCCTCAGCCCCCACCTTCTAGCATATATAATAGAGGATTGGGAATAGTTTTGCAAGAGCAGATCGATAGTTCTACGTGAGCAGATTGTATAACATGATCGAGAGAAAATAAAAACAAATATATGTGCTAGGGCATGTTGGTACCAACTGACTGATCGGATTGGGCCTCTCCGATCGCTTGTCTAGCCCAGATAAGGGCCAAAGCGGAGTGTTGTCGTGCCATGGCCGCTTTATCCTGGGTCATGGATTGCTCAGCCACCAGAATCCTGTCTCCAGGGATCCTAACAGGTGCTACCACCCCAGGTCAGGGTGGACCTGGGAACAACAGCAATTAAGAGGTTGTTCCATGCTCCTCACAACCTCCCAATCAGAGGCCTTGCTGCCATATGCATTTTACGGTCATACCCAGGACCGGGAGTGTTAGGGATGCCTTCCTTAGCATTACTAACACTGTTTCTGAGGCTGAATCAATGGAGATACCTGCGAGAATGTTGGGCAGCCTTAAAGGCTCTTCCGATCCAGTGACCATTCATAGCCTTGATTTAGTGGAGGGGGTCGCGATGAACTGCCTTTGTGGCTGACTCAGCTTGTCAGCACCAGAGTTGCACTCTTTCTGGCCTTGGGCACCAGTGGCAGATTATCTCAGTAATCCTGAGTTTTCGCTTACCTGGTGATTGATTTGTAGCATGCTACATGTCAGCCTTCAGATGGGGCTAGGTGGATTTGCCCGACTGATATCAGTGTGACCTCAGTTTTGAAGGCTTTGCATGCCTTCTACCATTATCCTCAGATGCACCCATTCTGGGACTATGTTGGTGAAATGATGGCTTGTATAGCTCTTGATCGGCTTGTGCCCATCAATTTCACATATGCGTGTGACAATGTGTTGCCACTGTTTTCTGGGGTTAAACAGGTGGTATTTCTCACATTGCTAGCTGTGGCAAGAATGGGCGTATGGACATCGTGAGTGGAGGGAATCTTGTGATATGAATGTTATTCTCATCAGGATCTGGTTGTATTCTTTGGGCATTAGCTCAGGATGAAGATCAGATCTGATATCGACAGATTTCAGTGAAAAATGGTTCGCGTGAATGGGACATTTCTTGTTTTCCCAGTTAATGTGAATAACTGTTGTTCCTGGCCTGTTCCCGGCACTCTCTTTTGTTATGATCTATGTCAAGATTCCCAACCTCCCCAGTTTGTTTTGTCCCCATCATTTTTTTTATTTATCTCAGCTGGGTCAGCATTTGTTTCCCCCATTCCGTCATTTATTTTATCCTTCCCACTCCATTAGTAAGTGTGCTTCTTGATTCTGTCTATTGGCAGAATATTGTGGCCACTTATTATTTTGAGGGGTGGATAGGTCCTACTAACATCTATTTTGTTTTAGCTTGAATATTTTATGGTTTTAGTTTTGTTTTTTGGGTTCATTCCCTCTCCCTGCAATTCATTTGTCATGAAATTTTTATATATTTTTCATAGAAAAAGAAAAGAAAAAAAAGAAACATTGACCATTTATTAAATTTTTACATCATTGGGTGTTTTGTAAGTCCCCTGTGAATATGAGGTATTGTGGTATATGTAGGATTAAGAAGCGATGGCCAAGTTCTTGTGGCAGCAGAATGAACAGCAGCAGAGCGAGCAACTGTAGCAGATTGAACAGCCACTAGAGTCAGTAGAAATACCACAGTTGAATTTCTAGATAGAAGTGGAGGAGATGCTACTACCTAAATTGTCCTCTTTAAAAAGGGGGAGAGATGAAGACAATAAGGAGGACAGCAAAAATACCAAAAAAGAAAAGAAAGCTGGTTGAAGTAGGGCGGAAAAAACCCTGGTAGTTGCCAAGACTCAATCTGTCCCTAGTTCACCAGTAAGTAAGAGCAACATCTGATCTGTCAAGTAAGACTATGAGCCTCCTCTCTTTTCCTTCCAGGTCTCCATCTTCTTCATCTCCATGCCCCTAACAGCTGCCAGGAAAAGAAAAAGAACATACCCAAAGAGGAGAAGGCATGTTGGGTGGACAGGCAACTTTTGGAGAGTGACCTTTCTGTGCAAAGGAAGGCTCTCTTGAGGCCTCTTTTTAAACTTCCCATCAACAGAGGATCCCTTGTGCAGCAGGGGTGATAACCCTCTTTAGAAATACAGGATGGAATTTGAGGGTATGGGATCATTTGCCAAGGACACATTTCGGCAAATAAAAATGTGCTCTTAGTTCTTCTGCAAGGAAATTTCCAAGTGTCTATACTGACACACCTGGAGCCACATTTGCTGACCTATGCTGTGAATGTTGTCCTTCTATCTTTACAATGTGTTGATTATGACAAACATCTCTACAATGTGGCTGTCCAGAACTTGGTCTATGAGTAAAGGAATGTTATTTTACCACTATTGCTTATATTGAAGTATCAATATGTACAGCAATTTTCAGAAATAGGCATCCAGACTATGAAGGCCTACAATCCAACAATGCCTCTCAAATAGCTTTAATAAAAGTAGCATGTGTGCATCACTATAACATGATGCCTGCACTGTACTCACTTTATTGAATCTTATTGAAGCAGATACACATTGTGCACTGGTTACAAAATGGCTGAAGACTGAAAATTTTATCTGAATATCTACTATCTATCTACATGCACAAACTGTACTCAGATCAAAATCAGCATCATCTTTTAAGCTGTTGCAATTTTATTTGTCATTAGTGTATTTGGAAAGAAACTTACTGCAACTGTGACAGTATCCTCATCAACATAGGAATCAAGGGCAAAGAGACCATGCTCATACTCCCCAACATAGAGTGTACGGCTGAAAATAAATTAAAGTAGAAGCATGATTATATCAGTAAATCATATAAAAAAACTGTACTGAATTGGATAAGATTAAAAAAATAAAAGAATACCTATTTATTTCTTGATAAATTTCTGTGACAATAAACATTCGCACTTACCGAAGTCGAAGCATCCAAGATGTTTTGCTTGTCGGGCTGCCGTTTTATGATGGATATGTGCATAAACCTAAGCTAGACATTGTCATTTCGTCAACTGCATCCTTTCCTCTCGCAAGTGTGGTCCGAGAAAAGTACATTCTCCGACATTTGCTGATTTTATGCTGCTTGGCATGATTTGTCTAGTAGCAGTCTGCATGCTGATTGGTCGAGCTGGGGACTTCGATTGAGAATGAGGCCAACTGTGATGATTGGTGCTTTGACTGTGTTTTTGGTCAATAAAAACGTCCTGGGACATTGGCTGGCAGTGCAACTGGGACCGTGGTGACGTGCACTGCTATAGAGGTTCGTATTAATTTACGACTGTTTATTTTTGTCTGGGGGCTGGATGTTAGCTTCAAACCCACCGCTAGAGTGAGCAGTGTAATTACCAGTGTCTACCGAAACGTGGGAAGAACACACTGAACTGCAACAATTTCTAAGAAATTTCTTTTCTATTTTGATGAAATGAGAAAATTTCATCCTCCAGAATTTTTTTATTTTTCTGAATAAAAGGAATTTTTTTTTCTGTAAGAGAATTTTGTAAAGACAGAAACAAATTTTGAGGTGCAATATTTGGAGAATCTGATAGTGAGAAAACATTCCAGCCTAAATGGAACAATTTTTGCCTGGTCATCCAACTAACATGTGATTTAGCTGATTATGTCATTTCTCTTGAATTCCAGATGCTTTTCATTGATTTCTCCCTTCAATAACTCCTGATAGTACTTCTTTCCACAGAGAATTACCTTCTTTGGCTGAATACAGACCTTTGATACTTTTTGTGTTGGTTCTTTTCACTTGCTCAATTATCTTTTCCAAGTTGTAAAGTATCTACTCTTAATTGTTCTCACATTTCAGAAACACAAATTACGAGGGTTTTTTGCTAAACTTTGATAGAAGTCACACAGAAAAGAGCCACCAAAAGTTACTTCTTTCAGAAAGCTAAGGTGGTCAATAAAATTAATGGTATATGATTTTGACATTTAGTATGTAAAAGGAAATACAATACCAAATGTCGATGTGCTTTCAAGGTTACAATTGAATACAAATCAGAAAATAAAAATGGAAATCCCAGATGAAGAAATATGACATTAGGTTCAAACTTGCATATAATCTCTACAAAGATTGACATTGGAAACTGTACATGATCTAATATTAAGTAAGATCGCTAAAAAATAAGAAACAGCTGGAGTAATTGTTCCAAAGCTGAAAGACCTTATAAAGAAATAAGGCATAAATTAATGATGGAAAATGTTATATGCAATGGAAATGAAACCATATCAGAAACAGTAAGAAAAGATATTTTAAAAAGCATGCACAATGATGTGCTACACAGAGGAGATTAAAATTAAAGGCATAGTGGCCAGGATATCATCGCGATATAGAAAGATATGTACATAAATGCTGAAAATCTGCAGATATAAAGAATTTTTGACAAAAGAAAATACATTCATGGCTTAAAGAAACAGAAACATAGTGTTATGGGGTCCACCCCTTTTTGATACAAGTGGACTCGCCCAGTGTGTACTTGTACTGCTGCCGGTGAATACCCGGGAGTTACACAGTGAGAGTGAGTAACAGAGATGGAGTGATACAGTGAAGAGTAAGAGAGTAAGAGTGTGAGGTAACCGCTTGTAGGAGTCACAGTTGTGAGCATGTAGACTCAGAAGGATGTCCTACTTCGATACTGAATTTCCCAGACTGTATATATATTATTATTGCTACTAACCGCATTTCTGGATCTACTAACCTTATTACCAATTGTATTATTGCGTCAATACATTTATTTGCTATATTTCATTCCTGTGTTTGTCATTCATTTGAGACTGGATTTCATCTCGGAATCCACAACACAGTCTCATGTTCTTATGAACTAAGCACACATTAATGGCATGGAAGTATTTTTAATTTTAGTAGACTCCTTTTCAGCATGGCTTGAAGTCATTAAAGATAGAAAAATGACTACAATAAAGCAAATATTAAGTGATATTTTCTAGAAATGGGGTCCCTAAAACAATGGTATCATTGTCATGCACCAGAATTTTGTGATGTAGATTTATGTAAATGTTTGAGGTGGATTGGCTGCTTCCCTTACAAAACATCACCGCATCACTCACAATCCGTGATCACAGAAAGAATGGTACAAACAGTAAAAATGGGATTGAAGGCATCTCCCTCAAGTAGAGGTATAGACGGTTACTTAAAAAGGTTACTGCATAATTATAGGACAGTTCCACATGCAGACAGATTGCAAAGCCCATCTGCATTAATGGGAAGACAAATAAGATCTCCATTAACAATGTCTTAAGTGACAAATGAAAAGATGTGGTATAAAAAAAACAAAGTAGCAAGTCCTGAAAGAGCTAATTTCATTGTACAAAAGGGACATAACAGGGCCATATATTAAAGAAAGGAAAAAGCCCAATGACTCATTCTGACCAATAAAAGGCCCAGAATTGAAGATGTTGTGATGGAAGATCTTGATGAAGTGTGACATTGTAAGAATGCTGATAATTTGAAGAAAGAAAAAAGGGTTAAATTAATTTGAAAGTGAACACAAAGACAAAGAAGGTCGGAGATAGAGTGAAGGACAGACATACTGAAAACAAGAGAAAATATACTCTTATCTTGTTTTCTCATTTCGTGTTGTGTACGAAGAAGGTAGTAGATAGATTGAAGGACATAGTGAAAACAAAAGAAAATATACTTTTATTTTGTTTCTCATTTTGTGAATAAGGATCTTGCTAGAAGATAGCGCTGAACTCCACTTGGGCATCTGGATAAAGTGAAGCCCATGGGACGAGGTAAGGGGAGTGTGATTTTAGACAGCAAACAGATAATTTTATGGCTATAAGTGGGTGAGGAAAAGGGTAAAGAAATGATTATATGTCACTTGTTGATAGGGGTGGAGGATGCACATGTTGCTAAAAGAAAAAGATTTTCTCAGTCTGGAAAATTTTGGGCATGTGGGAAAAAGAGGAAGCGTTATGGACCAAACATGATAATTAGGAATAAAGGAATGCAGATAATAATTTTAAGGTAACATTAAAAATAACATCCGTTTTGTGTCAGGTGTCCACAGGGTTAGGTGAAACACCTATTCCCTTGATAGCGGCAGTATGAGCTGATATGAAGAAATGGGAGGAAAATGAATATGCCCACTGAAATGTGCTAGTGTATAGTGCAAGCAAGAGAAAGGGACGATAACAAGATGGCAGATTGACATGCAAATTGCTTACCAGGACACTGAGTTCTTACTGGATATTTGGAAAATCCTGGAGTCCCAGATTGCATTGGACTCCATGCCAATGTTGGGCGAGGGTCCATAAAAGTGACAGGTTCAGCGGGGAGTGATAGTGAGAAGAGAAGAAGGACAGAGAGAGCAGCAGTTGAGGCAGAGATGTGCTTCCATTACATCATGTGATTTGCTTCCAAGAACAACTGACTAATGCCTTGTTCCAGACTATTAGACAAATTGAGCAGAGTGCCCTGATGAAATTGCAAAATGGAAGAATTGAAAGTCTCTATATAACAATAGAGAGAGAGAGAGAAAGGAAGAGGGAGATGAGTGTCTTGCCAGCATTCCGTAATTTGCTGCCTGAAAATCTGACTTAAAGTTTGAAACTGACTCCAACTTGGAAACAAAGTGTCATGAAATTAGACTATGAGGGAATGGTCATTAGCCTGTATGCTTGTAGATTCTTACATGAAAAAGTGTTCCTGTATAAACCTCATTTATATAAACTTTGCTGATTTACACAACTTTCTTTTTTTGTCCTATAATATTGTACCACCTGAATGACACCAATCCAGCAATATCTGGTGAGGATTCGATCCTTATCTGCCTTGTGATCAAAACAATGTGGGACAGGGTGAGGCTTGGATCAAAGTAACCAACTTCATGGTTAGCCACAGGATTCAATTGCAAACACACTGGTGACCGAGGATGGGATGCCGTTGTTATGTAGCACAGGAGTCAGGATGACCCACAGCATTATAGAAGAAAGGATGAGTTCTTCAGATCAGGATAATGTAATAGAAGATGAGCATATGAATGATAGTGGGAGTAACTCAAAGAAGATGAGACCAAGATCTCCATAAAAAAGAACAGGACATAACCCTCAAGTGGGACAGGAGGAAAGAGGTTGTATAAAAAGTTAAACAAAAAGCATCTTCAATTCAGGAAGGTGTAATGGGATTGGCAAATAGTAAGATTTTATCTATTTGTATATATTCGTTATAAAAGAAATAAAGTAATGAGTCAGAGAGGAAGAAAGTTGATTACTGATCACGTATTGTAGAACAACACTATACAATATGGTACATGAAAGCATTAACCGAGCCTTGAACAAGTCAAATTTTGAGAAGCTTGGAAAATGATAAAAGTAAAAGATTTTGATAATATATCCAAATTACTTCCAACTGTAGGATTTAGTTGGATAAAGAATCGGAACCCAACTGTATAGGAAATTGAGTCTGTTCTGACAACTTGTCTGGGATGGTTGGTGAGTGGGGTTTATAACAGACTGGGATGTTCCATTCTGCTACTTGGACAAGCCTATTCTCTAAGTCCTGATTGGCTGCTGACTTTGGTGTGGATACTGTGCTCAATAAATATCAATCATCATGCTGTAAATGCTGGATTCTGTATTGAGTTACAGCCTACATTTTTTTGACTGTCCTCTGGATGCTAGCTGGGAATTTGTTGTAGATTTTGTTGGCTAGTCCAAATAGTAAGTGTAATGTTTGTGATTGTTATTGTGCTTTGTTTTTGTGTTTTCTGACAGTTTGTTTTGTGAGGGGAATATCCTCCCAATATGGTGTAGGTATCCCAGCAAAAAGAGCCATTGGCACACCACCGTCTACATCAGCATGGGTGGTGGAAAACCTAAAAAATAGTCCAGAATATTTCCAGGGACTGAGAGGAGTATAGCTTTTTCATCTCAGGTCATAAATTTTTGCCATTACCTTCTGTAATGGAGGCAATGACAACAAGAACTATCTCCCTGTTGATGGCTGACGTCAAGATGTGAAAATTCATTGCTGTCAACAGGGAGATGATAGAAGAGACCCTCAAAGCCTGAACATTGGGGCCAAAGTGTTGGTCATGTGGGACATTCTGCTGGCAACAGAGGAGGTTATGAAAGCATTAGCTGGCAGCATACTCACTACTAAGTCTCTCAGACTACATGGGCATCCAGAGGACCCAGATTACCTTGCATGAGGTACTCTTGTACATCACAGAGGACCATTTGGGAGCCTTCTTCTCAGTTTATGGCTCTGTGGAAGGGGTATCCTTCATCAAAAGCAAGGTGGGCATTGTCATCAGTGATTATGAAATCATGGTGACACTGACCTGGCCAAAGTTCAATGAGGTTACCAACATCATCACCTGCAGCGGCCAAAATATCTTTGTGGTTGTGGAAGGCTGCTGTCCCAACTGCTGGGTTTATGGTACCACCGGTCACCTGGCAAAGTTGTGCATGGGCAGAAATCCAGAACCACAGCCTCAACCAACAACTGAGCAGCCCAGGGCAGAAGTACCAAAAAAGACCTCCAGTGGATCTGGCAAGTGGACTGAGGTGGTGAGGAGGGCAGCAACTCTCCCTCCCCAGATGGATGTCCTGGAACAAGGAACTGCCAAGCAGCAGGTGAAACAGAAGCAGAAACCTACGCTGCAGCAAAAACAACAGCTGCAGAAGCAGCCGGAAAAGCTGCAGCAAGAGGAACATCTGGAGCAACCCAGACAGTAACAGCAACCGGAAGAGTAAAATAGGATAATAAAATTAACCTTTCTGATGGATATCTGTGGGATTGTCTGACGGTTGAATTATGACCAATGTTGAAACCGGTAGTATAGGACAATACATTGGGGTCCCAGCTCCCATAGATTTCTGTGCAGTTTGTATTTAAGGTTGTTTAAAAACTTGAAAGATGTCTGTTGACTTAGTTAGCTTGAATGATGGGCCTGAGAGATCAGGTTAAGGCTGCTTGCCTGCTTCATGATCTCTTGTCCTTCACTGTAGATGTGGCCACGATTCAGGAGACACTTTGTGATGTCGATGCTCGTGTGCTGTCTAGCAACTTTGTTGTTTATTCAGCATATGGGGACTGGCTGGCCAGTGGCGTTTCCTTGTTAGTCAAATATTGCCTGAATGTGAGGGTACACCTAGTCCATGTGGGTGCAGAGGACTGGTTGATATTGCTGTGAGCAGTGGTTTGCTTCAGTCTGTGTTCCCAATGATCACGGGGAACTTTTCCATTGGTTGGGGTCATTTCTGGTGAATTCATCATGCTTAGTCTTAATTGGAGACTGCAATGCCATCCTGTATCCCAAGATAGACAGGGAGCAGGGATCTAGTGGGAGGTCATCAGGCGATTGTAGCTTGTTTGATCTAATTGACAAGTTTGGGCTTGTCGATAGATACTGGGTTGATCATCTGGGGCAGGAGATGTGGACATGGGCACTTAAGCTACCTGGACAGAATGTTAGTGAGAAATGCCAAGCAAGATTTACTAGATTGTTCTATGTTCCACTGCTTAGACTATTCGGATCATAGACTCATCTGTGCCTGAATGGTGTTAGGTCATAGGCCTAGAATGGTTGGACATGGAAGTTCAATCTGTCCTTACTGGACAGGCAGGACTTCCAGCAACAGCTGAATTGATTAGTGCAGCAGTAATTAGTCTGGGCGGTTATTGGGAGTAGGTTGTGGGAGAGGCTTAAGGATAGTATTCTTCACCAATGACTTGCTCTAGATAAGGCTAAGAAGGTGAAGACTCTAGTATATAGTCTGTCCTGGGCAGTGGCTGGAGGAGAATTCCTTAGAGATAACTGTATGTAGATCTCTGAGGTGAAGTGGATGGTGTTTTTTATGTTGCTAGCTGTAGCAATAATGGTGGTGTGGACGATGCAACGGGAGGAAATCTTGCGAGATGAATGTTATTCACATTGGGATCTGGTTGTGTTCTTTAAGCATCAGTTTATGGTAAAAATCAGATCTGACAGATTTCACCAAAAGGTGGGTGACTGAGGCAAGCTTAGTTTGGGTGGTGGAAGCTAGTCTTCTTGATGCAACCTTCCCCAGTTTAAGTTAAACACTATTATGTTTTCCTAGTTAATATCAATAAGTTTTGTTCCTGGCCTGTTCCTGACATTCTCTTTTGCTATGATCTATGTTGAGATTTCCAACCTCCCAAGTTTTTATTTTTGTCCAGTTTTCATCTCTGCTGGGTGTGCTTTTGATTTTTCTATTTTGTTATTTATTTTATACTTTCCTTTCAATTAGTGATTGTGCTTCATCATTCTGTCTATATGCAGAATACAGTAGTCACACTTATTAATTTAAGAGGTGGGCAGGCCCTAGTAATTTTGGACTTTCATGATTGAGAGGTGATAGAGTTCTTGTTGGAAATGAGTAAATTCTAATGAATGAATGGGTCATGAGTCAGATTAACTAGGACAGCTAATAAAGACCAGTCTCTCCCTACTTTCCCCCTTTGGCCTTGAGTATTGAGTTACAGTCTGCTTTCTTTTTGTCTGCCAACTGAATGCTAGTTGGGAACTTCCTTGTGAGGATGAGTATCATATTTTTGATTTAATTGAAGTATCAGTCATTATTTGGTTGTTAGGGAAGATGTTACAAGTTGACCCCTCTCCAACACCCTTGGTAAGATATTGTTTGAGAACAGCTTGTCAATTGAAGAGATTTTCTACAGTCTAAAAAGTTTTAATTTGTATGCTAACAAGTGGAAGAGTTTAGAGCAGAGAAAATAGAATATTACTTTGGGATGACTGGTTAGGTCTGTTGGAATGAAGCTATGACAATGCAAAATCTTTAATAATAATTCTATGATTTTATTCCAGAACCAACTAATTTCTTAAATTAAAAAAAAGTTCTTGATTGTTACCAATAGTGGAAGGAGTTTTGTAAATGGAGCATACATGCATGAACACACACACACAAAAAAAGAATTAAACAAAACTTAAGCATTTGTTTTTAAACTAGTGAAGGAATCCCACCCAACAAAAATGAAGGTGACGGATTTAGATATTTGTATTATATATCTCTAAATGTGAAAAACATTAATAAGATTTAATTGTAAGTAACTTTGCTTAAAAAAAAAAATTTTTTCTGTCAACCAGAAAATTTGGAAAATATAATTTTACAAAACAAGAATTAAATTTTAACCATGTAAGCAAAAAAAAAAAAAAAAAAAAAAAAAATTCACTAGTTAAAAAATTTAAACTTACAAGAATTCTCGTTGTTTTCTGTGATCCATAAATCTGTTCTTCCAAGATGTGGCTGAGAGTTGTCCAGTCAAGTGATTAAGTGTTTCAGGTGCAAAACTTGTAAAGGGAACTTTACGAAAACCATCCTGGCTCAAAGTATACATTGCCACGACAGGTGAATCATAGTTATTGTACCAAAGGATTTCACCTAGGAGAGGGAAAAACAATTCAGGTAAGGAAAACAGTGGATGAATATTTCAAAACAACAAATGATCTCATTATAAAAATAATGAGTTTTTTATTTTCTATGGTATAAAGTTTATGTTTGCTTCTATGTTAAGGCTAAAACAAAAGCAAATGTTTAAAACATACAAGTATGTTATACTGTCATTTGCAAATATTCTTTTTATGATTCTACTCTCATAATAGTGAGTAGCATTAAGTATGAGAAATTAGCATTTGGTAAACTTAGATTCTTTATACTCTATGTATATTTAAGAACATGACTGGATATTTTAGGTTAATGTTTTGTTTTTGCAGCAACAAGCATGTTGATTTTTTGTGCACAATCATTCTCATCCCAACTCTGAATACTTATGTCATCATACTTAACATCAATCAGAAAGTCTGTTTTTCCCCTTTCTGATGAAGATGGAAAAAAAAATCCAATAAAAAACAAAACGTACCACTTTTTCCATCCAACGTAACAGCTAGCCCTTTAGAACTACCAGTGAAATGCCGCAAGTCTGGAAAATTTCAAATAAAACAATGAAGTTTATATTTTTAATTGCAAAAAGTTAATATATAAAAAAAGAAATTGATTTTCAAAAAGAGTGACTTTTACATAATTTTACAGCTTGATGTATTTAACAGAATATACTCTGATCAGAATCTCATAATTCTGCTTGTCTTCCACCCACCCTTAGATCTTTAGTTAACATATGTACATTACACCCTGCCAATAGCTCATAAATAACAGACTATTCTGTTTTGATCCTGAGGAAAGCTGGAAAAGACAGAGATTCTGTTTGGTTTCATTGAGAAAAAGACAGACAGAAAGAGAAGATAAAGGAGGTAATAACACTCATGTTCTTAATGTTTGTTTCAATGAAAGTTTTTTTTTTTTTTTTTTTTTAACTGTTCAGGCAATACATGTGAACAGTTAAAAAGCCCAAGGCCAACTCAAAGTAGAGGGTTACTGAATTAAATTGTTGTAAGGAAATGAGAAGTAAGAGAGTATTATGAGGATGAGTAGGATAGATATCGATTGACTCAGGTCCTAAAGAGACTAAGATTGTAGTTGTCAGGGAAGTATTCTCAATAGAGTTTGTTCCATAAATTAAAAAAACTGTTTGAGCAGAACACTTTTCTTTTTTACAATAATGTTCACCCTGTACAAGACCTAAAATTGACTTGAGTAAGAGGTACAGTTTATGACGATATATAGGGAAGATAATGGTTAATAGGTTAAGATTGTACATTATTTACATTATTTGGACTATTGTCCTCATCTTTGTTGCCATATTTATTACAATGTTTCGGTCACTGTATGCTCTGGCCTTCTTCAGGTGGTACAATGGCTGAAATGTTGCAATAAATATGGCGACAAAGATGAGGACAATAGTCCAAATAATGTACATAATACCTCATCTCAGAAATATAGACAAATACTGATTGTAGTGAATGAGGAAGGATAATCTTGGCAGTTAGCTCCACAAACTAGGATTTCGTGGGAGAAGTTGTTCCAGTGGAACTTACATCTCACCAATAGAATATATAGGAAAAAACTTGTCAATATTAAATCTTTATTTGTACCCACTTATTTAAATGCATTCATACTTCTGATTGTTATTGCAATATTTTCTTAAAGTCGTTAAGCTCAAATATTTAATGATGCAAAAGGGGAATATCAATGGGTATTCTATAATTGTGAAAATTGCAAAGAGCTAATTCAATGATTAACTTAAGAATTATGGTTCATCAGAAAATTCAAATTACAGATTTAGCTTGGATTATTTTCAGTATGTTATATTAATTTGCATTGAATAATTAAAATTATTGCTAATTTCACTTTTTAAAAATTATTTTTATTTGTCATCTTAAAGTTTCTAAATAGTAATCTCAGGTAGGTTGAGTTAGCCTTAAAAATTAATTGTACAAAATCAGTTTGTGTTGGGAAAAATATTACACATGAAAATAGAAATCATTTTTGTCCACAGTTACTTTTTAAAGCTACAATTTCTGAAAAAAAAAAAAAAAAAAAAAATCTAAGTTTTTACAAAAATTAATTAGATATAAAATGCGTTAAAGAAAAATATTTAAGATTTTGTATTTTTAGATTAAATAATAATTCTGTCTTATTCAACTTTGTGCAAGGGTGACATTTGCATAAATACACATTTTCTTTTTTATCTATTACTGATTACTCTTTTCTCTCCCTGCTCATTAATGTTTCTGTTTGTAATTCTTCTACACCCAGTATCCCCTTGCGTTTTAGTGGCCTTACTGCCTTGCTTGGGGTGATATCGATTAACAACAAAAAACAAAAAAAAAAAACAAAAACAAAATCACAACCACAAAGTGGAGAGTAGAATAAATCAGTGATTGTGAAGAGCACAGTATGAATAAACAGTAACATTTTGACAATATTGAGCGCTTATTGCCAATGTGAAACTTAAATGGGGTAAATTTTACATTAGTATAATTCAAATGAAACAATGCTGAGCTTGATAAGGGATGGTAGCTGAAATTAGAAGATATTCTGGTAAACTAAGTTTTCATATTAGTTAATGTGAATATAATGAGACAAAGTGGCAAATCTATAAATGACGCATTTCATCAAGAGCATATGCTACCTCTAGCTTCAGGTTAGAATGAAAGAATGACAAAACTGTTATTAAGGAAAAATGTGTTGGAATCTCAGAAGATGTGGAGAAACTAAATCAAATTACCTTATTGCATCTGATGTCTAGACACCAGAAAGTCTGTCTGCCTG
>CAHIKZ030003513.1:0-15000 GCA_903632075.3 Acanthosepion pharaonis
TTTCTATGAAACTTGAGTACAAAACAATCTCCTGGTTCACCAGGTCTGACCTTCAAAGCTAGGACCTGCCATGACACTTACAAACCACCATCAATCCCTCCATATTCCATTAGCAAGAACTAAGTTCCACTCAAACAGCCTCCTCTTATAAACCACTGTCCTATGGAACAGACTTCCAAGAGGATGTTTCGCTGATTACTACAATCTTAACCTGTTCAAACCATTCGTTATCTTCCCTTCCTATCCACATAAACTAATCCTTAATATAGCCCTCTACCTTGAGTGGTCCCCCACGTCTGGTCCATGATGAACCTTACTGTGTTAAAAAAAAAAAAAAAAAAAAAAAAAAAAATAAAATTATTTCACAGAGGTCTGACTGTAAAAGTCAATCACATATTAGGAACATGATTGATTCATTTTCTACAGCTTATCAACCCACTGCAGGTTATTTAAAGCTAAAAAATATTTTTATATTCAAAGAATTTCTTTTTGGAGATAATTATTTAGTGATACAAGTCTTACTAATTAGCCAATAACTGGGGAAAAAAAGAGGTAGATTTGTGCCTTTCCCCAAAGGTATTTGCACATAAGTGAATATGACAAACCCAACAAGTATCTATCAGCTCTCTGATAAGCAAGTTTGAGTCATTATTCATTACATCATCTGCATATGGTTCTCCCAATATTTACAACTTTATCAGCTTAATAAATGCCAAACTGCATAATTTTGTTGTCAATTATCCCTTTTAACTACTTTTGAACTGTTTAAAATATTCAAAAACATTCTTGTCATCCTTAAACAAGTTATCAATATTTTTAATCATTGCAATAATACAAAAATATCTTCTCATCATTGCAGTTATATTTTGAAGTTAAAACACTGTTTAGTTTTAAGTGCCTTTTATAAAGACACTTAGAAATTTTAAAAAATTAACTTTGTAACTTTGCAATCACAATTTTTCATTATTATTATTATAGCACAATATAAAAAGCATATATTCTTTTTTCTAGACACATGACCTGTTGCAGAGAATCTGGTATATGAACAGTCCCCAAAATCTAACCAAATAACTAAACATCAGCTTCTTATTTGTTTTCTTGGGTCATCAAGAACTTTTCAGCATCTCCTCATCATTTAAAAAAGTAAAGAAAAAGGTAAAAACACTAATCCTTTGTAAATAAAATTGACATTCTTATTTCACATATTGCAAAATTCTTACCAAGTTGTATTGATAATGCAGGTTATATTAGAGAAGATACAGCAGAACTAAGTGGATTTGTTTTTCTGTTAATGTAAAGCATAAACCGATTGAAAGGTCTAGTATGAGCTCCATGAAAAACCGACAGGTTATTATAGAATTCATACAAGAAAGTCATGAATAAAAAGAAAAATACTTTTAATGAACAAAAGAAAGTGATAGTTTTTATATAATTTAACAAAAACTGATTTAATGAATAATGATTTGGCTCAATCATGTGTGGGTTTTTCAAATAAATATAAACTTTATAACAGTAACTATAACATCTATGTTATACAACTCAAATTAATATTATTATATTTCTGATCCCTTTTGAATTGGAACCAGTTTTGATGGAAAAACCTACATAAGAATATTAAACAGGAAGGGGAGTAAAAAATAAATATAGATAGAGAAGAGGAAAGGGTGGAAAGGAGGAAGAGGAAAGGGTGGAAAGGAGGAAGAGGAAAGGGTGGAAAGGAGGAAGAGGAAAGGGTGGAAAGGAGGAAGAGGAAAGGGTGGAAAGGAGGAAGAGGAAAGGGTGGAAAGGAGGAAGAGGAAAGGGTGGAAAGGAGGAAGAGGAAAGGGTGGAAAGGAGGAAGAGGAAAGGGTGGAAAGGAGGAAGAGTAGAGGGAATAGATTGTCAGGGATACTAACTAGATACACAATGAATGAAATATTGAAAAGACATAAAATATGACATTGAAATTCTTTACGATGGAGAGAGAGAGAGAGAGCAAAGGAAAAAGATAAGAGACAATGCAGTAAAAAATCATTATGCATTCCTTATTCACATATGTGACTAATCAATGTTTCTATAATATAGAAATAAAAGCACAGACAAGCAATGAAGATTGAAGGAATAAGAGAAAGAATGAAAAAGTGAGAGATGTACAGGGGAATGAGGTAATGGATAATCTTTGTTACCAACACCTGTGAAATTTTCATGGGTCCAGGTATTACAAGTATATTCTCTGGTAAATCTTCAACCAAAACAACCATATTCTGACACAGATTGTTTTGAAGAACAAAATAACAAATAAATAAAAATATGAAGAGGTAGATCAATAAATACACAATTAACTAAATGGGTTTCTTGTTATGACAGAGTGGTAGACATAGCAGAAAAACTACCTTCTTTTAAAGTCATTGGTTGATATAGGGTTTATTCAGATACCTGTTGACAAAGAATCATTTCTTTTCTTTTTTTTTTTATATGCATATCAATATTTTAGTTTATAAACATGAAACTGATTAGATAGCCATTTTCCAACTTTCACTTATCTCATCTTCCTTTCTTTCTTTTTTCCTTACTTTGCAGTGCCTCATCCAATAAACAGATTTAATTGATAAGCCTGGCTGAATATTTTATCAATTGTAACTACATTAAAGCAAAATATATTAAATATTGATAACATTAATTTCTTTTACATGTGAAAATAGCAAAATAAAGAATAAGGATATGGTGACAATTTATAAGAAAAAATTAGTTCCCCTTGACCTTAATTTTTTTTAAAATTATTTTTAATAAATTTGCATCATAATAATCAAAATATACTTTTTTTTTACAGAACAATATATAAAGAAAAATACAAAAACTCAAAAATTCCTATTATTATATGCAACACGCAGCTATTTATAAAAATGGGTTCTACATCAAAAAGATTCAAATACTATAATATCTATAATAAAAATGGTGAAATTTAAAGAGTCATAATTTATATTTGAACTAATATCCTCATCTTTGTTGTAGTTATCACAATGTTTTGGTTGTTCTGCCCTCCAGCCTTCTCCAGGAAATTTTGAACTGAAGGTTACTCAGATCGACAGACATCGGAAAAAGGTCAGCGAGCACAACAGTCAAAATGTTGTGACAATAACAACAATGAGGAGGACATAAGTTTGAATGTAAACAATGATAATGGCTCATGACAGAAATTAGGACATAATCCCCCAAAAAATTGTTTTAAATTTTAAAAAAATAAATAATTTCCTACAACTGTAAATCATATTCCTGGAAAATAATAGAAATAGGTTTATTAAAAAAAAAAAAAAAAAAATACAAGTTTAAATATCCACCAATTTACAGATTTTGGATAATCCAAAAGATAATGAAGAATTTGGAGATCTCATTAAATGGAATTTAATTATCACCATAATCACCATCTACTACATATATGCACAAATGTCCGCACACAAATGTGTGAATTATCAGATTACATTAGCTTCAAACTTAAAATAAGAAAATTAAAATCTGAACATATTCAGGCAACATATTTTCATTCAAATACATTTCATTGAATAATATAGACATATTGAGTCTACTTATTTTTAGACTTGATCCTTGATGTTAAGAATTCAAATCCTCTATCAAAATCAACCAACACTCAACCAAATTTATTATAAATATAGCAAGAACACATTAAAGTGCATATAACATTTCTACCAATTTCCAGTCACCTCCCTTATATTGAAACACTTGTTTTGTAAAAAATTCCATTACTGTGATGGATAAATTGTTGCAATTTTATATTTTTAATTCCATGCATGTGCATTATTTTTTTTATTTTGTTGATTGTACAGTATAGTCAGTTGGGCACCATCTGTGAGAAAAAGAGCACTATGATGCAATTCACTCCACCAGAAATTTGGAAACGGCATGCTGTACTACTTGGCAATTGTGCCGGAAGCTCCAATATGAACATTTCAGAGCGTTTAGGTGTCAATTTGTGGACAGAAAGAGTTGGATGAGTAATGGTGATTACGGTAGCTCAGAAAACTCACTCTGATCAAAGAAATGCCGAATTTGTGGATAAGGACCTCCAACTCACAGGAGGAGTTAGTGCTGCCCTGGGTTAAGAGGGTAGCTACTGGAAGACCCTGCCTGGCAACAGGACTCTGCACTATGCCACACAAGCAAGAGAAACCCAGTCATGACTGTCAGACAATTTCTGCAACCACATCACCCCTTACATCTGGCAACCTAACTCTCCAGACTGCAACCCACTTGATTATGTGCGGAGTGCAGTCAAGCAAGAGAACACAACTCCTTGTAACACCAAAAATGAACTGATGGCAAGGATTATGACAACATTCACTAACTTAAACAATGAGACTGTACAGAAGAGCTGTAGGAGATTCTAAAGTTGTCTGGATGTGATGGTAGAAACGAATGGTAATTTTATTGAATAAATTTACTCTTTAGTATTTCATTATATTTTTGTGTAATTTTGGTAAATATATCTGTTAAAATGAGATGTCAGTGTTATTTTCATTTCTGCATAATTTAGACGACAATTTATCCATTGCACCCTGTACAAGCCTTGATGGTAACATATTTCAAACTGAAAATAGGATACAATCTAAATGTATTGTTTTCCCATAAACCAGCCTCGTGGTTGAATAAACAGGTTGATAATTTCTCCTAACAAGTTAACTCCTAACCTGCCACAGGTGGTCACAGCTGCACACAAATTATATCAAAGGAGAGAAAGAAAAAAAAAAAAAAAAAAAAAAAAACTCAGTTAAATGATTGTCTGGGTAAATCCATTTATATTAAGCCTACTACCCTTTGATAGATTTCAAAAATTCAGTTCTGTTCCCGAGATTTCAATTAAAAAAAAAAAAAAATAAAATCTATGATTAAGCTAAACATCCCAAAAAAAAAAAAAAAAAATTTACCTGAATCAAATTAGGCATTATTATTGATGAAAATGACTTTAGTGGGAAAACAAAAATAATAAATAGAAAAATAAATTTACATCAACAACCTGATGTATTCTTTCATTCCTCTTTTAAACAAACATTTTTTTTAATAAATATTTTTTTTTTAAGTAAGTACAGTTAAAAAATTTCTGGTTACTATTCTGTTTTTGTTTCATTTTACAGTTACCTAGCATAGTACAAAGATACATTTACAAACTCATCTACTTTAAATATAGTTCAAGCAATCCGATCAAAATAGGTCACCAGACAACATCCACTAACTTGTTAACAAAACTGGCTGCTCATGATGAGATACATCTGCCTTTCTTCAATTTTTTTGCTATTATCATTAACAGGATTTCAACATAGTAGAAAATGGAAATTATCCAAACGATTTCCAGCAATTATTAGAAATTATGGTTAATGAAATCAAAACTTTGCACCAACAGAAAGTTTCCCTCTTAAAAATAGATCATGAATACTTAATATTCTTTTACCTGATGGTTGCTCTAAATACAGCCAATGGCATTATTGGAACTCTTCAAAATGGTATTAGTCAATTTCTTGGCAAAAATAATGATATAATTTTGAAGATAAAAGTGCTTTTTAAGGGTTTTCAGAAACAATTCTAAATTCTAAGTACAAATTCTAGACGAGAGAAATGACTGGAGATAAATTTACTTCTATGCCAATATAATCAGAGTAAATTGAAGATTTTCAGTTATACATATGTAATCTTTTTACTTTAATGTGAGTGTCTGCCAGAGTTCTATCCTTGGACCTACTTTGTTCCTTAATTTTTATCAATGACTTCTCCAGGGTCACCAGTCCTCAACTCAGTATCTATGCTGATGACCGATACACTACTGTCTTAACATCAGATAAGTTTGATAAGATCAAATTGACAGCTGACCTCAAAAATGACTTTCAATCTGTTGTTAACCAGGGCAAGAAATTTTAACGTTGCCAAAACAAAACCGCTAACTATAAGAGAAGGTGCAATGAATCTCAACCAGATCAGATGTGACGAGAATAGTCAATTCATAGATAAAGGTAGACTTATCTCTGATAAAAAAATCTATGGTCCTTTCATTCTTATGGAGTTGGATCAGTCCAACAATTGAACTTTCTCTGCGACTTAATCATCTTTAGAAACGCATTGATAACAACTCAATTCTAAACCATTCTCATGACCTCATTGCAACTCTTCTCTTATATCTTCATGAGTTACCATTCAATAATGCATTGAATATTGCTTTCAATAAATCTGGTACTGCTCATTTAGGTATTCTTGATAAAATTCTAAGAAACTGCAATGTTACTGGTCCTGATCTGGCATCTTGATTTCAATCACTTTCCCACTGTCATAATGTAGCTTCCCTGTGCTTTTACTATAAATATTTTCATGGTAATTAGTCTGATGAGCTTTCCTCTTTGGTACCTAGACTTTATGAATTTAAGCACAGTACTAGACTAGAAGCTAGGTCTTACAATTGAAATAGCTAGATGTAGGTATAAGCTCTAGCCTAACAGTTTCTTCTCTTGCATGTTTCACTTGTGGAATTCTTTTCGCATCTTGCTTTCCAATTAACTTTGATCTTCAAAAATTTAAATGCAATGTCAATCACTATCTTCTGTCTTCTTAATTTCTGTCCTTTCATTAATTCTTTCACACTCAGTGGCTTCATTGCCTTGCTTGGGATAAAATGATTAAAATAAATAAATAAAATAAATATATTTTAGAACATGCAACACTATCATTGTATGTTGCTAAACATGCAGAAGACTGAATCTTATTTAACTTATATTCAATGAGAGAAACACACCATGGCTAAAAGCTGATCACAATTTCAGATCACCTAACACTTCAGTTTCTCATGAATAAAGATAACTGAAGACAAATAGAATAAATTACTTGAAAATGTCTGTCTTTTTTATCTAATGAGCAAGGTTGAAAAGTATTTCTTACTTGGATGTCATGGAAAAGAAAAATACAGGGCAAATAAAAAATAAATAAATGAAAGGACAGGTAAGTTGAATTGATTTCTATTTTGTATTAATGTAACTCAATAAAAATTACAGATATTAGTCTACGTTTATTACTGAGTAACTAGGATACCATTAGAGCCTTGTGTGTGTTTACACTTTTGAAGAAACAATAATCAGCAGAGGCATGACTAACAAAGCATCAGGGTAAATGCCTGGACCAATTTCCCCACATGAACAGAGAAAGCATGTAACAATGTTTATCATCTGGTGCACCATTTAATGCCGACACAAATTGTTATTTGCTTTTATAAAGGCAAATAAAAATTTAAAATAAAAACAACCTTCACGGCTTTCAAAATAAGACAAGCCTGTTCTTATAGTGTTTTGTTTTTTTGTTTTTTTATGACCCAGCAAACAAGAAAGATGATCATATATTTCCAGCATATTTATTCAAGCATCAGACAGATTATATTTTATGATAAAAGAACAAAAAAAGAAATATGAAGATAACTATAACAGGTTATCAGATATCCATTAAATCATGCAATTGATAAGCATACAATATTATTACATCTTAAAATGAAAAATAAAAAGGGTGTCGATAGAGAGAGACTATCAATGAATTTTCAACTTTTATCCAACTAGAAATAAGTTGTCTCCCTTTAACATAATTACAATCTCTAATTATAATTATATTATAATAGTTGACTGTTTTTCTGGAGCTGCTGGTGATCACTTATTTGGGAGTAGAAGTTTCCAGACTATTTTGTCTAAGTGAAAGCAATCAGAGGCTATAAAGCACCAGTGAAATCATCCTTTCTAGTAGAACAAGCAGTACTAACGTTAAACAAAGGTGAGACATTCCATAAACTGAAGCTCTGTAAAGCTTACAAGTGCAGATTTACGCAAATATTTTCAGACAAATGTCACAAAATTTATCATCTATCATAAGCAGAATATATGACACTCATCAAAATGAATAATAAAATAGATCTTCTTGTTGCATCAACATCGTTTCCATTTTAGTACAAGAATAGACAAAAACAAAAATGATTGTTCGTTTAAATAAAAAGTTGCTTACTAACATATGGCATATTTTTAGCTGTCTGATCAATATTTTGGTAAAGAGTTAATTGTCGGGGTTAAAACATTTAAGACAGATTTTAATCTTCAATAACCTAACGCTAATTTAAGAATTTTACTGTGATCAATTAAATTTACTTTTTGCATAACATCGAAAATACTATGCTGACATGATCTTTTTAATCTGCCAGATGAAACGAGGAAAAATCGGTATCAATAACAAGAAAAAAAAACCTTTAAAACGATCAAGTAAAAATAATCTAAGTCTTAGATTATTTTTACTAATTCTAAATCTATCATCTTAGATTCTAAGATGATAGATTTAGAATTCCAAAGTTTTGTGAAAATATTTGCCTTGTAATTTAAGGAACGTAAAAAAAAAACTTCCACTTTGGGTTGGCATTTACTTGAGAATGAATAAAAAGAAAAGTGAATGATAATTTCAGGTCCACGGCACGTATGGGTAGCGGTATTTGAAATAACAGTGGGGAAAGAGAGAGAAGAGATAAATGACCTTGGTTTGCACGATTCTAGACCACCCAGGGGAAAAAAAAATTTGACACCTGTTTGTCTCCCTCTGGCAAACCAAGATTACACAACTAAAAAAAAATAAAAACTTGAAGAAGGTCATTCAGTTGTACTTTAATAGAAATCAGTCAATATTGTATTTCGGTCTTACGTACATCAATATGATTCAGGTTAGCCATTTACACGCACAGAGAAAAAGAAAACTAATAATTGTTATGTGAAAATTATATATAAAAAAAAAAACATTTTACTTTGCACCCCCCACCAAAACCTTTTAAAAACAAATGGTCCTCATGTCTCACTGCATTTTTACAACATTCAAAATGTTTCTTTAACCGACCAAATACACTTGAGAACTTATATATAGCCTTGTTTTAAAGGAAACCTCAGCGCAAAATTATAAAGAAAACAACGGCTTAAATCATAATGTGTATGAGATGTGAAATCCGTTAAGACTGATGACTTACTTGGAATATGGTCATGTGACGATCGATTTTAGAAAATAAATAACAAAACATCATTAATAACAATAACACATGGTTTTCTTGAATCTAAAATAAATATTACAGAAATAATCTCATTATATCACCTTATTTGTGATGACCTTAGCATCGAGGAGAGAGCGATATCAAAGTTTATATAAAAATCCATGATGATACCAGTTAACGAGAAATCACACCTGTTGAATTCTCAAAATAATAATAATAATATTTTTTTGCGGTCGCGCGTGGACGGGTGTCTCAACAGGCATTTCAGCTTTTTTTAATCAAATCCATTGCAATACATTAGTTTCGCATTTTGCAACTAGTAGTTACAGTAATTGATATTTATAAACCAAGTTACTATGGGCACTTGGGCAAGATTGTCAACAAATAAAGGAATTTCAGTTTTACACTTTTTGTGTTGTGGTCTCCCCTCTTTCTTTCTCATTGAAGGCTATAGTTTAAATTTAGGTCACACCCAAGTACTAACTCCTTCTCCATCTCCCCCTGTATTTCGCATCGCATAGAAATAACTCTTCCTAAATGACAATTCGAAGCAATTACAAAAATATTTATTTATAAAGAAAGCGATCAACTCAACGGTTGACATTTATTATTTCTTGATAATCAGGGCTCCACTACAAAGGTAATAATAATAATACGGAGACCTGTTGACGAATGAACAACAGTTAACTTTGGGATGCAGCAGCAATTGATTTCAACATTCTCGTCATTAAAATAAATTAAATAGAAGCAGTTTGAAGATTTTCGATATGTAGACACGTTCATGTTGTCATATCGAGGCAAAAAATCCTCAAATGCGAACGGTTTTTTGCGCATTATCATGCAATATGTGAACATGTGTATGGTAGGGAGATTACGCACGTCGCTGGAAATAATGATCAGCTCATATTTGTAGAAGCAGACTTCATAACATCGTTGCTCCTGTGTTTTTTTATTATTAATACTCAAAAGAACAACAATAACAATGATAACAGTAACAATAAATGCGTGTGTCTCTCTACAGAGATTAGTTTTACTTAGATGTTAAAAAGAGAAGACACCCTCCTATTGAAAATATACGTATCGCCCGTTAGTTGTGCGTATGTAAAGCTCCAGCACACCTCCCACAAAATAGGCGATCTCGAACCCCTGGGCAAGAGAACGTGACCATCAAACTAGCTAGGAGGTTCCCAGGGGTGTTGTCCGAGTTTCTAGTCGGGGTCAGGGTGAACGAGAAAGAAAGACTTACCTTCATCGGGCGACGTCTGTTCCCAGTTGGGCTGGGATATCCCCGTCTTGGCCGCCATCTTTAATACTTCACGCGTACATTAGCGTCCTCTGTCGGTGGGTGGTGACATTACTGATTCTCCTCCTACTCCGTCTCCACATTCTACTCCTCCGCCTACTCCAGTATTTCTCTCTGGTTTGTCCTTCCTTTCTTCTTGTGGATATTAAATGGGTATGAAATCCTGAGTTCTCCGTTAAAATATTGTCGAAATAAACCAGCCTTCTCTTTATGGCTTTTTTTTTAATATAAGAACTCTCCCCTTATCCAGCTAATAAAGAATTATCTTTACTTAACTAAACAAAACATTTCCCCCTTCTTTCTCATGTTGTTTATCCTGTGTAGCGTGTGTGTAACAATTGAATAGACAAAAAATCTCAGTAGTAACACACCAACCACATTTTTCCTTATTTTATATATCCTATACGTTCAAAAGTAAGGAAATAAATATAACCATATCGAGGTTTCATGATTTTCGAATCTAGTAACAAAAACGTCAGGTTAAAAATTATTGTGTATTGAAGAAAAAGAATTACTAGAGAGAATGTCACATTCACACTATCGGTTAAGATGTCACGAAGACCTTTGACTTCTCGTGTAACAAACGAATGACTAACAAAAATACTACAAAAATCGTGTCAGATCAAATTTAATACCAGTGTTAGATCATTAAGAAAAAGGAAAAAATTTGACAGCTTCCACAACTAAATTATATACACTAGATATCCTGAGATTTCTATCACCTAGCCTTTAAAATAGACACAAAGTATTCGTAATTCGAACGAATTAAATTTTTTTAAATTGATTTAACTTTTTCTTTTTTTAGAATATACACTACTGATGTCGATTTTTAAGCTATAACTACGCACTGATAAAAATTAAAGACTCTTCTACATATATACAAATAAAAAGGACGTCTGATAATTCGGAAAATTAAAAGATAACGAGTCTTTTTTTCGTTTTTTTATAAAATTTCTTTTTAAAAGTCGAAATCGTAAATAAAACAATATCAAAATGTCTTTAAAAAAAAACCACTAAGCAGGAATAAAATCTAAAAACCGATTTTTGTATTTATTTCAATATTTAATTAAAACGTAAATTTCTAGCATTCATTATTCTGTCATTTAATCGTATATTAATAAAACTTCAATATGAAAATATTGTGGATCTCAATGATTTTTTTAGTAGCAAAGTGTTACTGTTAAGAATAGGAAAACTAAGAGAGAAAAACACTAATCCTCTGTTAAAAAAAAATTCATTAACCTCTTTACAAAAAGAAAATGCTCTTTTTTCGTCTTATAAATATTTTGTGGCTGATTATTTCGTAATTTGGGGTCCGTATGACTTATTTCTTCCCTCTATACGAGAATAAAGATGTTGCCCTTATAGCAACAATAATTTCTTTATCTAGATGTCGATTTCCTTTCTTTTTTCCTTTTCTTTTTTCCTTTTTTTTTTTTTTAAATATTTGGTGTGCTACTGAAATGACGTTGAGTAAAAATACAATTATGTCCAAAATCGGTTTGTAAGTGTATATTTAACACATGTAAGAAAAATGAACGTGAATATAAGGTAAATAATAAGAGTGCGTGTACCAAAATGAACCAGACGTCGGAGTTTCACTGTAATTTACTTTAGTAAAACTCGTATTAAAAATAACGAGCAGTCATCGCATTGGGATGATGGTTTGTTAAAAGAAAATAAATAACCCTTTTGTTTTCTTCGTTTTAGTCTAAACTTAGATTAGACTATATGAATATTGGTAAGATATTCAAATGCGGATCCGAGTAAAGATATAAAATCCATATCTAAAAACAAAACACCTATTCTTAGCTCCTAGACGGCCGCTACTATGGCGATCAGGCTCCTTCTTCGTCGTTGCCGTGTGTCTTCGTCATGTTCGTCTTTTCCACCTTCAAAGGTAACCATATTCCATGAGTTCTCAATTCCAGCTTTCCTACAACACGAAAAATGTTGCATTTAGTCGGTGCTGGGACCCTGACAGCCAACACACGCGCGCAAAAGTCGCTCTGCAGGGTCAAAACTTTGGGCAGAAGGTTGTTTGTTGGCCAAATCGTACTTATTTTTTTACGTCAGGAGTAACGTCCTATGCGGAAATGCTCTTACAGGCGGTGTTTTCAGGGTATGGAACACCAAAAGTGTAATAAGTTTTTAGAATGTGGGTGATTCCTTGTTGATTTTTTTTGCAATTTAATGCTCGTGCTAGCGTATAAGACGTGCAATTGGAAGCAAAAAGAGATGTTTCAAAAATGCTTTTAGTGAAAGTGCATTATCCAAAGCTAATTTTGATGTATTTTTGAAATTGAATTTTATAAAATATCCTTAATTTTCACATTTTTACAATCCAGTAGTTGACTAAGAACATGAAATTGTGTTGGATTTTTTTAGCAAATAAAATAAATACTTCATTGATTTTTTGCTTTGCAAACCAATAAAAATGATGTGATTTTTAAAATGACTTGCAAGATGACCAATTATTTTTTCTAGAAAAGTGTTTCAACTCCAAAATTATTTATAAGATATATTTCTCGGCTTTTAGAGGTTTCAAACAAGAAAATTATATTTAATGATCTGAGGCAAACATTTTAAAAAGTTTTTATATATATATGTGTGTGTGTGTATATATATATATATATATATATATATATATATATATACATAAATTTATTCAAAAATTATAACATAACTATAACATATTTATGGTATAATTTTCAAATAAATTATATTTGCTCTACTCTGTATTGAGCACTCTTTTAAGAATAGTATTTTTTGGTTATTGGAATTTATTCCGTATACACTAATCCTATACTTGGATATATATATATATATATATATATATATATATATGTGCGTGTGTGTCTGTATATATATATATATATATATATATATAAAGGTGGATCAATAAGTCTGTAGCTTGAAATGCACTTATTATATAAAGTTTGTTCTGAAACTGTATAATGTCTCTTCTAAATACTTAATACTCACCACTGAATTTAAGGATGTGGAAAAAGAAATATTGGTGTATGAAATAAATTCTTTCTTTTAATTAATAATCTACAAATTTATTGATATATGCAATAATAATAGCTGGCCACTCGTATTGAAGGATACCCGTCTACTAGGGTGACTAGCCAATCCCTATTGCAGATGCTCGCTCAGGCACACTTGTGTTTGCTCAACACCCACAGAGCCCACCTTTGGTTTATACTGCTACTATGCTGAGCAGACATTAGTTAGAATTTCTGGGAAAGAGTGTTATCTAGTGTGATCAGCAATCTGAACAAGGCCAGCACACTCAAACCTTTGGTCACAATGACTTGTGACTTTGTGCTAGCACAGCTATCAATGGCCCTCAAGTGTTAAGTCTACCCAATTTAACTCACAAGGCTTGGGTTAACCCGTGGTATGGTTTTCAGGCACTTTCCAAAGGTGCCACACTCTGTGATCGCCCTCTCCAGATCAATAACATCAGGAAGTCTCCTTCCTGACAAATCAGCCCTGGTGAGATTTGAACCTGGGTCTCATGGTCAGAGAGCAAACATTCTAACCACTCGGCCATGCGCCCAATATTGATAGATGTACAGCCATATATACACACACAAATTTTGTTAATGACAATAGGCAGATTATTCAAAATCATCCCAAATAAGTATACTACCACATGAATTTTGAATTTCATTTAATGATTTGCTTTCTTTTTTGAGAATGACTGAGGCTTGACAAAAAGCTCAGAAAATTTACAAGAACTAGCACAAAATGAAGATAATTCTTTAATACTCTGAAGACATTCACAGAAACGGTTCTGCCAACAAGAAATTACACCCCACACATAATAATCAAGGACATTGCAATCTGGATAGTCAGATGGTTAGATTTAAGGGGTGATGTGGTTGCATAAATTGTCTGACAGATATATATATGCCTTTATGTATATATATATGTATGTATAGATATATGCATGAGTTTCTGTATATATATAAATGTATGTATATATTGTATGTGTTTATGTATATATATGTATGTATATATGTATTTATGTGTTTATGTATATATATATGTATGTATATATATACATATATATATATGTGTATGTGTGTATGTATATATATGTATATATATATGTGTGTATGTATATATATATATATGTATGTGTGTATGTATATTTATATATTATTTGTGTGTATGTATATATATATATATGTGTGTGTATATATGTATGTATGTACTAAAATGTGTGTATATATATGTATGTGTGTATATATATGTGTTTATATATATATGTATGTGTGTTTATATATATGTTTTGTGTATATATGTATGCATGCATATATATATATTTATATATACATACATATATATATATATATAAGAATAAATATATATATATGTATATGTATATATATATATGTGTATATATATATTTATATATATGTATGTGTATATATGTGTTTATATATGTATGTGTGTATATATATGTATATGGTTATATATATATGCTTGTTTGTATGTGTGTATATGTGTGTGTGTGATAAGAAATGGGAGTAGGAAACAGATCTTAATCTAACATGTTTCACTTCATTAAAGCTTTGTCAGAGATCAAGATAGAAATGATAAAAAATTATTAAAATCAAAGAGACACGGATACATACATATATATATATGTATA